>RJWJ010048000.1:0-10760 GCA_004363605.1 Indri indri | reverse complement strand
GGCCGGGCGCGGTGGCTCACGCCTGTAATCCTAGCACTCTGGGAGGCCGAGGCGGGCGGATCGTTCTGAGCTCAGGAGGTCGAGACCAACCTGAGCAAGAGCGAGACCCCGTCTCTACCAAAAATAGAAAGAAATTAATTGGACAGGTAAAAATATATATAGAAAAAAATTAGCCGGGCATGGTGGCGCATGCCTGTAGTCCCAGCTACTCGGGAGGCTGAGACAGTAGGACTGCTTGAGCCCAGGAGTTTGAGGTTGCTGTGAGCTAGGCTGACGCCACGGCACTCGCCCCCAGGCGAGAAGTGAGACTCTAGTCTCAAAAAAAAAAAAAAAAAAAAAAAAAAAAACACCGCTAATTTATTATCTTAAAGTTTTAGAGGTCAGAAGTCCAAAATAGGTCTAATTGGGATAATCAAGGTATCAGCAGGGCTGTGTTCCTTGTGGAGGATCTAGATGAGAATCTGTTTCCTTGCCTATTCTGGCATCTAGAGGCTACCTGCATTCCCTGGCTCATGGCCCCTTCTTCCATCTTCAAAGTCAGCAATTCCATCAATCCAACCTCTCCTTCCACTGTTTGGTTTTTTTTTTTTTTTTTTTTTTGAGACAGAGTCTCACTCTCTTGCCTGGGGCGAGTGCCATGGCGTCAGCCTAGCTCACAGCAACCTCAAACTCCTGGGCTTGAGCAATCCTACTGTCTCAGCCTCCCGAGTAGCTGGGACTACAGGCATGTGCCACCATGCCTGGCTAATTTTTTCTATATATATTTTTAGCTGTCCAATTAATTTCCTTCTATTTTTGGTAGAGATGGGGTCTCGCTCTTGCTCAGGCTGGTCTCGAACTCCTGAGCTCAGGACGATCCGCCCGCCTCGGCCTCCCAGAGTGCTAGGATTACAGGCGTGAGCCACCGCGCCTGGCCCTCTCCTTCCACTGTTGGATCTCCTTCTCTGACTCTGACTTCCTGCCTCCTTGTTTCACTTAAAAGGACCCTTGTGATTGCACTGGTCTCAAACAAATAATTCAGGACAACCTCTCCATCTCAAGATCCTTCACTTAGTCATATTTGCAAAGTCACTTTTGCCACATTAGGTAACTTATTCACAAGTTCCAGGGATTAGGACACAGACATCTTTGGGGAATCATTATTCTGCTTACCACAGTCACCAAAGTCACAGCTGCTGCCACCAACTACAGCATCTGGAGATCCCTAACTAATGAGTACCTTGTGGCTGATAAATGTCGGCACAAATTTTTTGAAGCCCCTTCCATCAAAAAGTGGAGTCTAGGCCGGGCGCGGTGGCTCATGCCTGTAATCCTAGCACTCTGGGAGGCCGAGGCGGGTGGATCGCTTAAGGTCAGGAGTTTGAGACCAGCCTGAGCAAGAGTGAGACCCCGTCTCTACTAAAAATAGAAAGAAATTATCTGGACGACTAAAAAAATATACATATGGAAAAAATTAGCCAGGCATGGTGGCACATGCCTGTAGTCCCAGCTACTAGGGAGGCTGAGGCAGTAGGATCACTTGAGCCCAGGAGTCTGAGGTTCCTGCGAGCTAGGCTGAAGCCACAGCACTCTAGCCCAGGCAACAGAGTGAGACTCTCAAAAAAAAAAAAGAAAAAAAAAAAAAAGAAGTAGAACTTTTGTTGAAAGCTTTAAGTCTTTTAACTAAGCAATCAAATCAGTAAACAACAGTTCCGGTTTCCTGTGGCAGGGTCTGGAGAAGGGGCGGCAGGCACCATGTCCAGCCTCTAAGGTGGCAAGAAGCCCCTGAAACAGCCTAAGAAGCAGGCCAAAGAGCTGGATGAGGAAGATGAGGCTTTTAAGCAGGAACAAAAAGAGGAGAAGAAACTTGAGGAGCTAAAAGCCAAGACCATGGGGAAGGGCCCCCTGGCCACAGGTGGAATTAAGAAGTCTGGCAAAAAGCTGTTCCTGTTGCCCGAGGCAATGGCAACCCTTCACTCCATTCCTATTGAAACATCTGCATTCCCTGCCATAACATCCTTTGCCATCTACAGCTAGAATGAAGTGCTGTCTCGTTGTACATTTAAGAATAAATTGTTTAAAAAAAAAAAAGAGTAAAGAGCAGTTCCAAGATTTTCTTGGACACCATCTTTTTTATCAGATGTTCAAAAATTGCTGGCTCTGCTTACACTGGAAGCAGCATAACATGGTACAAACATCAAAGTATCTAATAACAATAGTCCAGTATTTTTGCAGGGGTGGGGGAGGTAAGAATGACTATGAAAGTGAGCAGGAAAGGAAAACCTCTATTACATGGAATTACCAGGATAGCTAAAAGTCAAGCATGCTTAGATTTTCCTCTTTAAAGGTACAGAGTGGCAATTTTTATAAAATGTAAAGACTCCTTTCTTAAATGGATATATGTCTTTTCTTGACTTCTAGTTTATTTTCATGATTATTATACAGGGATCTAGATATGGATGATGCAAGATAGAGGCAAAAAGACCTGGCTTGGCCGAATATAGTCAGTGCCTCCTCCTCCTCCTCCCAAAAAGCTAAACCGTAGAGACTGGCATACTTTCAGCCAATATTTAAATCGCTTCCCCTCCAAAAACAGTTTTCGATCTTTGACAAATGTCACTGGTTTTCCTCTCTGCTGTCAGGATCTGCTATTTGTTTTATGTTTTACTATTTTAGAATCTGTTTTTGGTTTGTGTCTTTTTTTTAACCCCCATCAAAGCTACCAACTGTTGTTGCTCTATATATTTTTCTCCTACTTTTCTACTGCCTTTATTTCTCAATGAGACAGAGATCATGGTGCACACCAGGAAAAATCTTTACAGTGTATCAGTAAAATGCCCTTGCTGGGGTGCTTTTTAAATAATTGCTGCCTGGCTGGGCGCAGTGGCTCATGCCTGTAATCCTAGCACTGCACTCCGGGAGGCTGAGGCAGGAGGATTGCTTGAGCTCAACCTGACCAAGAGCAAGACCCATCTCTACTAAAAATAGAAAAATTATCTGGGCATCATGGCACACACCTGCAGTCCCAGATACTTGGGAGGCTGAGGCAGGAAGATCGCTTGAGCCCAGGAGCTTGAGGCTGCAGTGAGCTACTATGACACCACTGCACTCTATCCAGGGGGACAGAGACTCTGGTCTCCAAAAATAAAAAATAAAAAGAATAAACTACCGCTGCTCAAACTTCACCTCATCCTAATTAAAACAGAACTTTAGCCGGGCGCGGTGGCTCAAGCCTGTAATCCTAGCACTCTGGGAGGCCGAGGCGGGCGGATTGCTCATGGTCAGTTCAAGACCAGCCTGACCAAGAGCGAGACCCTGTCTCTACTAAAAAATAGAAAGAAATGATCTGGACAACTAAAAATATATATACAGAAAAAATAAGCCAGGCATGGTGGCACATGCCTGTAGTCCCAGCTACTCGGGAGGCTGAGGCAGTAGGATCATCTGAGCCCAGGAGTTTGAGGTTGCTGTGAGCTAGGCTGACGCCACGGCACTCACTCTAGCCTGGGCAACAGAGTGAGACTCTGTCTCAAAAAAAACAAAAACAAAAACAAAAAAAACCAGAACTTTAATGGTTTCAAAGCTTCCCAAGTGATTTGAACATTCGGTGGGAGCAGAAGAAAAAGTGTGGGCTCTGAAGGTCAGAAAATCTAAATTCAAATATCAGTCTTGCCAGTTAATAGCTGTGACCTTGGGCAAGTTAACTTTCCTAAACTTCATTTATTCATAAGTGTCCACTATGTGCCAAATATTGTCAAGTGTTAAGTAAGGGTGATTATGATAGTCCCTGTCCTCTAAGAGCTCATAGTGAGAGATATAGGAATTAAAGGAAGCCATAGACAAGCAAACGAATTTAATCCTAATAGAGCTACTGGGGTACACAGGAAGGAAATCTAGTCTAGAGTCAAAGGATCAGCAAGATCTCTAAAAAAGGGACATTAAGGCTGAGTCCTACAGGATAAACAGTGGTAACCAGATGAGGCTCCTAAAGGAAAGCTGTTCTTAACAGAGGAGGAAGTGTGTGCAAAGGCCTGGATACAAAAGAACTCAGCTTAATTGGGAGATCCAAGCAGTTCAGGACTGGAGCATAAATAAGAATAAGGGACAAGAGATGAGGGTCAACAGCTACTACATCTGCAAAACAGGGATATTATCTATTCTGCTTAGTTAAGTCAAAGATTGAATTTTATACATATGGCACAGTGTCTTACACATAATAGGCACTCTAGTAATGAGCTCACCTTTTATAAACATCACTAGCCAACTGTTACCACTTTTTCCTCAGGTGACTTTATCATAGTACAGAATTTAATAGTAAGCTCTTTTCAGCTGTTTTATTTTTCCTGGCTGCAACTTACTTACTGTGGACTACTGAAGTCAACTCCCAGGTCTCAAGGGTGCCAGCATTGGGATTTCTTTCAAAGAGTTCAGACATCTGAAGGTGCCCTAATACTAGGCTGTAGATAACAAAGTTTTAATATAGTATTTTTAAATAAATGAACTACAGCTGTGGACCAATTCTGACCCGAGACCAGAATACTTCAAATACAACCGTGGCTCTGATACTGATTAGATAACTTACTTTGGGTGAGAGACAACCTTTTGTACCTTGGTTCCCTAATATTAAAATGAACATTATAGAACAGAGTCTCTAATAACCTAATACAACAAGACTGCTTTTTAACTGTCACTGCCCTCCTCTCCCTCTTCTCATTTCCTTAAGGGATGGATTAGGTAAGGATAGAATCTTGACTGCTAACAACATATCTCTCCTTGATGGCAATACTGGAAAAGTCAGTTGCAACTAGCAGCAAGAATGTGTATCAGACAATATCTCATCGGCCAAATGATAGAGCTACACAGATTTTGCAGATGTCCTTTGGCATCAAAATACCCTGATTCTTTAAAACATCATTTTGGCCCTTTAATAATGTTTATAAATCCTAAAAACAAACTTAAGAATAATTTATTTCTCAGTTTCCAATCTGGATATGACTGCCAATTTAGGATGACTGACCCAACAAATATCAACCATACAGGTTTAGAATGATGAACTATCAAGGTGCTGCATTTACTTTGCATCTTCCTTGCCAAAATTTTTATTAGCCAATTTTACTATTTAGCTTTATGTTTTAACATACTGCGACTTTTAAAAAGGCTATTTGGTTAAGTACTAAATAAGATAGCTTAGCTTACGGGTTTTTTTTTTTTTTTTTTTTTGGAAAGAGGGTCTCACTCTCTCACTCAGGCTGTAGTGCAGTGGTGGGATCATAGCTCACTGCAGCCTCAAACTCCTGGGCTCAGGTGATACTCCCGCCTCAGCCTCCCGAGTAGCTGGGACTACAAGCGTATGCCACCACACCTAGCTAAGTTTTTAATTTTTTGTAGAGACAGGATCTCGATATGTTGCCCAGGCTGGTCCCAAACTCCAGGCCTCAAGTGATCCTCCTGCTTTAGCCTCCCAGAGTGCTGGGATGACAGGTGTGAGCCACCTGCTCAACTGGCTTCTTATTATAACACCTTTGCTCAATGAAGGTATACTTCCATGACAAGTAGGTTTCTTGAAGAGGAAATCTAACAATTTTAGTAACTCAACTGCATACTGACACAGAGAAAATGTAGTTGATCACTGACTTAGAAGATACCCATATTTAGAAAGAGCTAACTTGTGAGTGCTTATTACGTGCCTTATCTCATTTAGTCCTAAGAGGTAGGTACTATTAATAGCACACCTTTTGCACAGAAAGGAAATGGCACTTTGATTTTGTATCTTACCTGCTAGTAAATGGTAAATGTATTCTTTGAATCCAAGCCTATCTCACAGCTCAAGAAAAATCCTTAATTTCATTCCTGTTTGAAACAGTTATCTCCAGGTTAATAGAAGATCTTAATTAATTTAAAATCTCCAGAAAATTAAAGTTACATTATAGCACAAACTTCATGAACGGTAACTGAATTTCCCTTTTGGTCTTCTCTTTAATATGCCAAATAATTCTGGACCCTGAGCTTTCCTAAATCTTTAATCATTTATGGTGCTCTCTGCTGTACCTACCCATTAGAACAATTTTAAAAAACATTAACACTATGCCAATTATTTTCAAAAGCCCAGAAATACTAATCAAATGATCCTAATAGTCTTAAACACTATTCTCAAACCAAAAGATAAATGGAGATTAGGAAACTTGCATTTTAAAGTACCACCATCCAGATAAAATTACCCTGTGAATTAGAGTAATTTCAATCAGATTGTATAAAATTGAACATTTTTCTCAAGACCAGAATTAGAGAGTAACTATAAGATAGTTTAAGGGACAAAATTCCAGAACATGAAATGGTTTTCACATGGCAAATTCAATAGCAAAATGCAGGCAGTAGGGGCTAGGGAGAGGAGCAACAGTTTAGAAAATGATAAGTAAAATTACAAAATGATTAACCTATTCATCTCATAGCTATTCTACCTTAATATAAAACTATAATTACTCTAAAAAATCATATGCTGCTTAACTAAGGCCTAATGTCTTACTATATGGTATCTTGAGTTTTAACACATTACATACAAAGAGAAACTCAAGGGCATTTCACAGGCATTAAAAATTCTATTATGTTTTCTTACAAGGCACCTGTATTTATGACTGTAACAGTCATTAACAAGCAAAAAAACTGGCTTATATAAAAGTACAACCAGGGTAGGTATAAAATTTGTTAATTCCCTAACTCATTAATCACTCTTAAAAGGATTATTTTCTTTAACATGCAAATGATACCAAAAACAATTTATATTTTTGAAGTGTCACATCATCTATTTGGTAGTAAGTATCAGATGTATAAAAAAGGATTAAATTATTATACTAGAATCCACTTGCTATAATGCACTCAGCAAGATAAACATAAAGGTATTAAGTGAAGGAAGCGTGGGCAGGAGATTCTAATTCAATTGTGTGACAGGAAGTACTTACTATGGAACTTTAGAAACAGGAATACCAAGTTCTGTTTTAGCACAAGAACAAAAAGAAAACACACTGGTGAATAAGGGCAAAAGAGGAAGTTCTTTTTAGTAAACCATCTGCCATACACTAAAGACAATCCAAAACCATTACAAAAGTTTAAAAAAAAATTTTTTTTTCCACTAGGTTTATATGAGAATGGCTTCTTTAGGTGTACTGGAGCCTGGATTTTGCAGTATCTCTATAAGAAGACAGTTTATGGTTCATGTTTTACACATCCCTAGGGAGACAAGAGTTGGCTTATAAAATTAAACTGTTTCATATCTTAAAGTTTGATGATTAACTTTTTTTTAGCAACACTAACTGCATAAGAATCATTTTTATGCTGGGTGTGGCGGTTCAAGGCTGTAATCCCAGCGCTTTGGGAGGCTAAGACAGGAGGATCACTTGAAGCCAGGAGTTCAAGACCAGCCTGGGTGACATGGTGAGACCCCCCATCTCTTAAAAAAAAAATCGTTTTTTAAAAAGTGCTTAAGGCCGGGCCCCGTGGCTCATGCCTATAATCCTAGCACTCTGGGAGGCCGAGGTGGGCGGATTGTTTGAGCTCAGGAGTTCAAAACCAGCCTGAGCAAGAGCGAGACCCCGTCTCTACTAAAAATAGAAAGAAATTAGCCACACAATTTAAAAAAATAGAAAAAATTAGCCGGGCATGGTGGCGCGTGCCTGTAGTCCCAGCTACCTGGGAGGCTGAGGCAGGAGGATTGCTTGAGCCCAGGAGTTTGAGGTTGCTGTGAGCTAGGCTGATGCCACGGCACTCTAGCCCAGGCAAGACAGTGAGACTCTGTCTTAAAAAAAAAAAAAAAAAAAAAAAAGGCTTACGTTTCACAACAATGTGAATATACTACTGAACCACTGAAACGGCTAGGATTGTAAATTTTATGTTGTGTTTTTTATCATACAAAGTGTAAAAGTTAATGAGAAATTACTCCACTTAAACATTAATAGTAATTTTTAATGTAAATTTTGATTAAAGCCAAAGTCATCTTATGCTTAATTTTTAATAAAGCAGTTTGTTGTTTTTCTCTTTAACTGCTCAGTTAGTTTTATGTAATTAATTTTTAAAGATACTTCCAAATATGGGCAAATTCTTTAATCCTGAATTACAGAGTGAAAGTGAACCACTATTCAATTAGCATGTTTCAAATCATCTGAATTACTTACTGCCAACAAATACTAGTTATGAAATTATAAGTGTGTGTTTTACTCCAGCTGATTCCTTCATTCAGTGAATTGTAAATCTCAAAATTAAGAGCCCAAGTTCCCTAAAGGAATAGTCTTTTCTTAAAGCATCGTAGTTTTGGACTGTGAGGTAGGCAACACTCACCACACCTCAACCTTTTTTAGCAAGACGGTGGCCCCAAATGCTAAGGTCGAGCATTTCCAATCACCGTTCTCGCCTGGCTCAGCCCTATCAAAATATTTGTCAGGCTTTTGTGTACTCCCATTAAGTTCTGTTCAGAAGAGTGTACAACCTAGGTTAGTTCAGTAGCTCGGGAAGGGCCTGGGGCAGGCAGCTTGGCTTGGCCACCTCTGGGAAGTCTCCAGGAAAAGAAAACTGGGAAAAGGCTTCAACTTTTCGCAACCCTCCTTTCTCAGTCAACATCTCACTGCCTTCCCGGTGAAGGGCTGTGTTCTCGAAAGATCTACCCCTTTCCAACTCAAATGTCATTCCCAGACCAGCTGCTTGAGGGGCAAGCAGCGCTCAACCCACGCCCTCTTTTTCGAGCACCTTCTTCAAGTGCCAGCGCTGGGCTCGCTCTGCAGCCCATACAAGCCCTACACGAAGAAGGACCCTGGCTCACCCGGCCCGCCGACAGGGCTGTCTGACCGCCTCTGCAAGGGGCCTCCCGGCCGTGGCCGCCTGATGAGATTCGCTCCTGGGTAGGGTGAGGGCAACCACGGCCTCCGGAAGGTGTTTCTTGGGAGAGGGAAAAGACGGCCTCACCTTGACCCTGATTTCGTAGGTGGTGAAGCGGCCCCGGCCGACCCCCACCGTCTGCGGGTTGCTCACATCGATCTCCAGGAAGTTGCTGGGCGGCCCGTAGGCGTCATTCAGGTTTTGCGGCTTGGTGATCAGCCGCCGGGTGTCCGCCACGGTCTCCGCCATTTCGCTGTAGCAGCCGCCGCCGCCGCCGCGGGCTCCCTCCGCCCCCTCCGCTTTCCTCCGACACCGCCGCTGCTGCCCGCCGCGGGGACACGGGGCTCGCGCGCAGCGGTCGCGAAGCGAACGAGCACGTAGGGCGGGCGTTCACCCCGCGCGCGAAGCTCCTCCCCACGCCCCCCGGGCTTCCGCCACTGTGCCCCGGGGAGAAATAGCTGACTTGCCGGAACGCCCCGCCCGGGGCCTGGAGGCCCAGCCGAGGCCGGGACGGGCACCACTGGTGGGGTTTGAGGAGAAGCAGTGTCACGGGACTTGTGGTCGCGTGCCGGTCCTGGTCGGACTACAGCGCCCACAATGCACCTGGCGAGCGCGCCGCCGGGCTGCGGCCTTGGCGTTGAGGACCCCGACGCCCGGGGCTGGCGTTTCCTTTCTCTGCCCTCCCTCAGAGCGCCGGAAGCGGTCTTCGCGGCCTGGGAGCTGGTGGGGCAAAAGGGAAAACGGCCAGACGTGGGAGGTTTGCCCGCAAGTCGGAACAAAACTGTCTCTACTAAGTCTGTGCCAACCTGCTTGGCGTTCACCGTGAGCCCTGGAAAATGCTTTCTGAATAGCCTTTAACAAATTCCTGAAATGATGATTTTGACATCAACCTGAGAGTTTCACCAGACGTTTCTGGATTGATAAATTGGACAAACATAAAAGCCTGGCGAGATCATAGCATTGAGGTAAAACCGTTTTTGGAGACAGGTCGACCTGCTAAAACAAAACAATAGGTAGTAGGCAGGCTGAAAGCTGTTTGTGTAGCCTAGCTGCCATGCCACTCTTTCATTTCTCACGAAGTCCCAGTAAGTTTTAAAAAAAAATAAAATAAGTGGTAAACATATCTCTACAACACTTGAAATGCAACTCAGGTAAGCCTTTGTAAGAAATGGAAAAAAACAAAACAATTAATTAGATCCCAGTTTATCTCTAAGGGTCCAATAGCAAACGCAGGTTTTAGACGTTTGAGATACAAAAAATTTCTTTATCTGCTGAGAGAGTTACCTCCCTTCATATTACGGTCTCACAACTATTCACGCTTTTTAAAAAATATGTTGAGTTTCCGTAACCTTATTCGCTTTAAATAATCTGATCTGTCCCTTAAACTGAAAATTTTCCTGTAAGATCAATAGCAACTTTTAAAAAAAATTTGTATTCATTTAAGGGGTACAAGTGCAATTTTGTAGTAGTAAAGTCTGGGCTTTTAGTGTATCCATCACCCAGATAATACACATTGTACCCATTAAGTAATTTTTCATCACCCCCCCCCGCCACGCAACCATTCTTAATAACACTAAGAAACATTGGAATAAAAATAAATTACTGAAAGATGTTGTGGATTATTTTCCAGAAACCTCAACATCCAGTCATTCATTCAGCAAATATTTATTGAAGGCCTACTAGGTGTTTCACTCTAGATACCAGAGAAAAAAGTGTATATAAATCAGTTTATAGTCTAGTATATAGTCTATCTTGGGGAGACAAACAAATAATATACCTGCCAATATGATTGGTGCTATGAAGAAAATAAAACTGGATAATGTGAGAGTGACCGAGACAGGCTTGTTAAATAATTCTGTCAGGTAAGTCCTCTCTGAGTACATCTCTCTTTCAAAGAGTCAAAGAGTAAGGGTAATACC
>RJWJ010047999.1:0-10747 GCA_004363605.1 Indri indri | reverse complement strand
ACTGCTGGTGGGACTGCAAACTAGTGCAACCTCTGTGGAAAGCAATATGGAGATACCTTAAAGAGATACAAGTAGAACTACCATTTGATCCAGCAATCCCATTACTGGGCATCTACCCAAAAGAACAAAAGTCACTCTATGAAAAAGACACCTGCACCCGAATGTTTATAGCAGCACAATTCACAATTGCAAAGATGTGGAAACAACCCAAGTGTCCATCAATACATGAGTGGATTAATAAAATGTGGAATATGTACACCTTGGAGTACTATTCAGCGTTAAGAAACAATGGTGATATAGCACCTCTTGTATACTCCTGGATAGAGCTGGAACGCATTCTACTAAGTGACGTATCCCAAGAATGGAAAAACAAGCACCACATGTACTCACCATCAAATTGGTATTAACTGATGAACACATAAGTGCACATATAAGAATAACATCTATTGGATGTCGGGCAGGGAGGAGGGGGGAGGGGGAGGAGGGGACGAGTATATGCATATGCAAAGAGTGCGATGCACACCATCCGGGGGATGGACACGCTTGAAGCTCAGACTTGGGGTGGGGGGGCAAGGGCAACATACGTAACCTAAACATCTGTACCCCCATAATATGCTGAAATAAAAAAAAACTTTTAAACAATTTTGTAGGCTGTTGAAAAACTTGTTCAAGCCTTAGACCCTTGAAAAGTTCTTGTTCATTAATCACTTTTTCTGTAGTGGACAATGAATAAAATAGTCTCAACAACAAACCCCGATTCAATGAAAAAATAAGACATTAGTATTTTAAGAATACTTTCGCTGATATTTTTCTCTCACAACATAAAGTATTTATATCATTTTAAATGTTTCTTATCATGGGCTCTTTTTTCCTAGTGCAGTGGTTGGCATGGAGCACCAAGATGCTTGGGAACTGCTTATTAGCTAGCTTGTCCTGGAGGTGAATGTCACCTCCCTTCCTGCCATGGGATTAACTATGTGCTCAGGCATGGTCTGGAGTAAGTACAACCTGGTCAGACTTATGCACCTCTGTCCTGCTATAAGACCTTTCAGCATACCCCAGAGGGCCATCCACATGATCCAACTGAGGCCAAAGATGGAGTTTGGTCATCCATGGATTTTGCTACAATTTCTATAAATTTTGGAATGTATTAACAGGAAATGTATTACCAAAAGCAAGATGTGATTATTTAATACACTTATTTAACCAAATTGTCAAATATGCAATATCAAACATGTAAATATGTCTTAGGTATTTGCCTTAGCAGAAAACTATTACTTTTCTCAAAGTTTATATCTGATTTCAGATCTCCTTTGCTAGGTTTCTCCCAGAGCTGGAACACCAAAGGCAAGAATCACCATGGGTTGTTCCCTCTGTTTCTCCTTTCTCACCCAGTGCAGTCACTCTGCTAATCCAGGTAACACTGGAAAAAAGAAAACAGGAAGAAAGAAGAGGAGTGGGATGGGAGTGGATTTAGTGCTGTGTGAAGAAGAGCACTTCCCTCCTTCCCCACACAAGCTCTGAACTACATTCCTCTCCGTAGAGACAAGTTGAATTAAGACAGAAAGAAGCACAAGCATATTTAGTTGATAATTTAACAATATTCTCTGGACACTCCTTTCCTCAAATTTGAATAGCCACTTTCTTTTGACAATGAAAGAAAAGTAGCTCTTGTAACATTAACTTCTCAAATAGCAAGGTTATGTTGAATTTAACGTGTTCATTTAAGATCTGCTTTTCACTCCACCAGGGACAGCATTACAGAATTGATTTAAAAAAAAAACACTGCAGCACATGATAATTGCAATGTATTGATGGTGTTAATTATTTTAGTTCCTGTTTTTTCATTTTGTATGAAGTTTTAAAGGCTCAAGAACTTATGTGTGAAAGGGGAGAATTGATTTTAAAACAAAGCTAGTTATTTATTTTGACAAAAGATAAAATCAAAGGGGGATTTATTCCTTATCTATGAACAGAAATTCTGTGTAATGTGATAGCTAATAAATAGAGTATAGATTTTCCCCCTTTCCACTTTTGCAATGTGCTTTGGGAGCTGCCCTTTATGTATTTTAAATATACAAGTCTTGTGTTACATTTGGGGAACCATACATACACAGGAAATATGTTCTCCCAAATGGGTCTAGGTATTTTAGTTGCCAGAAATCTATTTCACGCATATTAGTCTAGCATCAGACCAAGTGTGAAGCCTATAAGAGGAATAAGTTGAAGTCACAGAATCAGCAATAACTGCTCAATGAAAGATTGATTTTTAAACCAGTAATAATTTTAAATTGATTTTTAATTAAAGGCAAAAAATACGCAGAGATGAACAGGAATACTTACATTTCCAGAGACGCTTTTTTCCCTCTTCTCTCCTAACTTCCCCTGCCCCCATCATATTAGTGGCACACCGTAAAATAGTTAGCTTTAGTAACCAGGCTGGCAGGCCCTGAAACTGACATCGTCAATCTTTTTACCAATTCCATCTCTGAGGACAAAAGTGTAAGATGTAAAATACATGTATGTATGTGGAAAGAGGAAATTGTACATATTTGAAATGAGCCTTCGTCAAGTAACAAAAGTTAAGTGTGATCTCTTTGTAATAACTCAATCCACAGTCCGCAACTTCTAACTTCATTCCTTCCTCTTTATTTCCCCCAGGACTTGACACAGTGCCTAGCAAAACGGAAGCACCCAATAATTTGGTTTTTGGTGAATGAACGAATATGTGAAATTTCCTGTGGGAGCGTTATAGTTTCCTTGGGAAAATATCACAAAAGCAGTCTCTTTTTCGGGGAGAGATGAAGGTTGAATAACTAATATAACCAAGAAACATGATGAACACTGACCTTCGGGAATCTCATTTATCCCACTCAGAGGCAACAAATTAAAGTAGGATATTATTCTTTGTAACTTAAAAACAACAGCACAGTTTATAACTGGGAGGAAAACCCCAAATTAATAGGCATTGCTGCTCGTCTTTCCAGCTACACCTAAAATGACTAATGATCACCTAAAATGAACTTTCATCCTAATAATTATTAACTCTGTGGGTGCTTCAAAAGCTTTCCACGAAGATTGTTACCTTGGATAATGGAGTTTCCTTGAAAATAAGAGATTGTAATCTCCAGCAAAGTAGTCATAGAATTATAAACATCAGAATTCCTTTCATAAGGTTTAAAAATCACTTTTTTTCAATGGGTGCACATGGCCATACAGAGTGAAATCATAGACACTGGAGACTCTGAAAGGTGGGAATGTGTGAGGCGGGTGAGGGATGAAAAGTTACCTATTAAGCACAACATACACTATTTGGGTGTTGGGTACACTAAAAGCCCAGACTTCACCACTACAAAATAGATCCATGTAACAAAACTGCACTTATACCCCTAAATCTATACAAATAAAAAAGTAAAATGAAATAAAATAAGATTTTTTATTCAAAATAAGATTAACTTTTAAGGAAAAGCACATTTAAATAGAAGGGAAAAAATTTTTCCAAATAGAATTTTTCAATTTTCACAGTGAAATAATTGAAACTAAAGCTTCACTTTAAAAGTAAGCAGAATCTGAAACCTAAGCTATGACCATTGCAAAGTACAATAGCTTTTTTCCCCCAGAGAATGTTTTCATGAGGAGATTGGGAGGTCTTTTATTTGTCAGTCAGGGTGAAAGACAAATTACAAGGTGTCACTTAAAGAAATACATTCACGCTTCTCAAATGCCCTCTAAAAGTCCCCTGTCAGGAAAACTACCCGTGTTCTAGCCTTGCTCATTTTATCTCCTTAGACACCACATATCATTAATCATCTCAGTCTGTCAAGACAAAGACCTGGAAAACATTCATATTCCAAAATCTCTCAAATATCAAATAGGTCTCAAACACAAAATGCACTCTGGCTATCAATTACTATTGGGTACTCAAGATGACAAGTCCCGTTCCAGGCTCTTAGCTTCACCCTCCCACCATCAGGCTCAGAGGACTGCACATCACAGACACAAAAATAACCATACTCATGCACATGATCAGCTTTACCCTGAGAAATCAATAACCTCTCTCCTGTGACATGGAGAGAAATGCACCACCCACTGTAACCACAACTTCCTCCTTGGGAGATGCCCAGCATTCCCCTGAATGCATGGTTGGCTCCACGACAATGTCCTGTGAGGGCTAGAAAGCCCACATTTTCCTTCCCACCAGCCCAAGCTGCCTCCCCCAATGGCCTACGACACGTGAGTCACTCTTTGAGACAGCGTTTCCTATAACCAAACATCCCCAGCATTGTACTGCTAATGAGGACAAAGTCAGGTGGACAAGCCAGTGAGAGGGTTACAGACAGCTGACACAGAACAGTGGGTGTCTGCAAAGGGAGGAAGAAAAAAGGAAGGACAGAGGGTTGAAGAAGATAATCTTAACCTACTTTACAACTTTCCCAGAACTTGCAGCTCTGAGATCTGGAAGGCTTAGGGTGACAAGAATAGCATCACAAGTGTTTGGATGTCAACATGGTAAACATGGAACACCCCAACCCCGCCAACCACCTTTCATGCGTCTACTTTAGGGCTCTTCAAACTCTCACCCCAACACAATTTTGAGTTTTCTATCACTACATACCTTTTGGTATTCAACTCACTGTAAGCTTCTTATTTTGTGAAAATATGGCTTTTTCATTTCTAAATACATTATGTTCCAAATATGCAAGTGTTTTCTCACCACTTTACCTTTATTGATTTTTTTCCCTCTGCAAGAAAAGCCTTCCAACCATAATGGCTTAGCTAAATAGTACCCATCATTCAAGACCCAACTCCTATCTCATCTCCTCTGTGAAGAGACTCATTCCCTTTCAAAACCTCCATAGCATGTTTATATAAATAAATCACAGAGAGTGCGCGTGCGTGTGTGTGTAGGTGGATGTAGGTATGTGTCACACATCGAAATTGCACACAATTGTCATGTTATCTAAATTCTGGACACTGGCTGAACCAGCAGAGCATAGGGTATGCCTCATCCAGTTCCAAAAATAACCCAAGATAGGGCATTCAGTACACGCTGGAACAGATTGCTATCTCTGACCAGTTCTGCAAGGAATGGTTGTCTAGAATCCTGACATTGCACAGTTCTAAACAAAATTACTTTAGCCTGAAACTAATGATAGCAAATAATTTTTACCAAAATTAGAATGAAGCTGCTTCCTTATAATCGAAAATATGCATCTTCTCCATGATTGCTCTTCTCCCTGGTTATATTGCTTTCATTTAGCTTTATATGCCAGCTCCACCATTATCTCTTTCATTAGTATACTACTAGATCTTTCAACTTAAGAAGCGAAGATAGATGATTTTCTGTATTTTTCCTTAAAAATTCACTTCAGACTTATATGTAGTTTTGAAATGAAAATAATATAACACGATTTCCATAGTATAATATTTTTTGGACAACAAGATAAATATTTTTTAAATGTTTCTTATTAGCCTTAGCTTTGGGAAATTAGGTATCCACTATCTATAATCTATTATATGACTAATGCGTATAGTGTCTACCCTCAAAAGAATCCAAAATAAGAAATTCAGTATGTTAGCTTATTATTTACATTCACTTGAACGAGATCAAAATTACCTTTTGGGGGAGGAGCCAAGATGGCGGACAAGAAAAGCCACCAGTCAGAGTGTCTCTGCGAAAAAGACAAATTTTAAAAGAAAGAGAAAAAAATAAGCTAGCAGAGAAACATAGATCGGGTGAGGGTCGGAAGGAAGGGTGCCTGAAACTACAGGAGACTCCACGGGAAGACACTGAGGAGGAGAACTGGAAGGAGAAAGGTCCCGAGAGGCTTGGAGACCAGCGACAAGGGTAGGTGGAGCAGTTAACATCCCCTCCCTTGCATCTCGGACTGTTGGTGGGCTCCTGAGTGGTTGGAGAGACCTGCCGACACCAGCCCAGAGACGTCTGCTGCCAGTGAGCAGTGGCCTCTTGCGGACACGGCGCCGGGTTCCCAGCCCCCTCGGGGCACCTCCCCTGGCGCAGACCCAAGCCTATCAGCAGATGCCATAGTGCTCCATTCTCTCCTTCCCCCTCCCTACCCATGGGCGCCCAGAGAGACAATTTAGCCATCACACGGAGGCATCTCCAAGGAACAGGACCTTTCCTTTTGGGGCCATACAGCAGACTGAGGGGTACTCAGGCTGTGAGCTCCCTACCTGCCAGCCCTCCCAGGTGCTGCTTGTCTGGGAACTCCAGGAGAGCAGGACAAATCCCGAGGTGGAGTGAAATCAATCCAGCTTGGACACCCTGTAGGTGATTCAAGACTAGCACCGCTCCCTCTGGCAGGGTCAGGGATTGATCTCCAGGGCCCAGGGGACAGGACTACAGACCAGAGCCCATACACCCAGGTCACCATCGCACTGCCCTGGGGCACGGAAGACAGATGTGTGAAAGAATCTACTGAGGAGTGTGTGCCTTCAGGGGCAGATCAGTGTGCCTGAGCGGCAGCCCTCCTCCCAAAAGAGGGCTGTGCACCCAGCCCAGGCTGCAATCCTGGGCAGGGAACCTCCCAGCCCACATCACAGCCAGGGCAGATCCATCGGCCTGAGGTCCGCTTGCTGGCAGAGGCCTGGGAGAGGCCACGGAGAGGCGGAGGGTGGAGGGGAGCGAGACCTGTTCCAGAGTGTGGGTCTCAGACAGCCCCACCCCCCAAGCCCAGACTTTCAGCTGAGTGGAGCCATTTCAGCCCCTCCTGGCAGCTTTGCACAGACACAAAGAGCAGACCTTTGACCCCTGCTGACAGCAGTTGTGGAGCCTGAGGGCAGGCTTATCCAACCCAGCCCCACCCAGACTCACTCCCAGTCCTGCCCCCACTGAGATGGAGAACAAGGACACACCTGGCAGTCCCAGGGCCGCACCCATCACCCAAGGCACAAGAGGGCCTCTCTAGAGGAACAAGAGCTAGCTACAGGACCCAAAAACAGCACGCTCCTCCCTGCAAGTGCCACCTATTGACAGGGAGGTCACCCTGCACATGCTTTTACTCCATCTACTGATTCATCATAAAGGGTGTGGTCGAATCTCACCCACAAACACCATCTACTGGCTCAGAGACTAAACAGGGCCTGTCATTATCCAAACAAAAATCTGAAGGCAAGAAGGAACAACTGATCCAGATGGGAAGGAACCAGCGAAAGAACTCTGGAAGTATGAAGACTCAAACGGAAAGCACACCCCCAAAGAGGAACAACAGCTCCCCAGCAATGACATTAACCAAACTCAGAACACTAAAATGACAGAAGAAGAATTTGAAACATGGATTGTAAGAAAACTGAATGATACGCAAGAAAAAATGGAAAACCAGCACAAAGAAACCACAAAAAAAATCCAGGATTTGGAAGAAAAGTTCACGAAAGAAATTGAAATATTAAAGAAAAATCAAACAGATCTCCTGAAAATGAAGGACTTATTCAGGGAACTACAAAACACCATAGAAACCTCAAGAACAGGATAGATCAAACAGAAGAAAGAATCTCAGAGATTGAAGACAAGATTAAAGGATCCAATTAAATAAGTCAGTCACAGAGATCAAGCAGAAAATTAAGAGAAAAGAAATAAGCCTAAAAGAAATGTCGGATTATGTGAAAACACCAAACCTGAGGGTTACAGGGGTTCGGGAAGGTGAAGAAGAAAATACTCAAGGGCTGGATAAGCTATTTGAAGAATTAATAGAGGAGAATTTCTCACGCCTTGCTAAAAATCTGGATATACAGGTACAAGAAGCTCAACGGACCCCAGGGACATTCAATGCAAATAGGAAGACACCACGTCACGCAGTCATCAGATTGACCAAAATAGCCACTAAAGAGGCCCTTCTATGAGCTGTAAGGTGAAAGAAACAAATAACATACAAGGAAAGCCCATCAGAATAACTCCAGATTTCTCAACTGAAACCATACAAGCAAGAAGAGACTGGGGCCCCATTCTCACACTCCTGAAACAGAATAATGCCCAGCCTAGAATCTTGTATCCTGCTAAACTAAGTTTCATACATGAAGGAGAAATAAAGACATTCTCAGATAAGCAAAGACTAAGGGAATTCACCAAGACAAGACCAGCTCTCCAAGAAGTACTCAAAGTGGAATTACACAAGGATCAGCACAATAAACACTCTCGAATGTGAAACCACTCAAAAGTTAAAGATCAAAGGCTAGAATCCACTATGGCTCAAGAGAGAAAACAAAGCAACAAAATGCAACCCAACAGAATGAACAGTAATTCACCCCACTTATCGGTTCTCTCAATAAATGTGAATGGGTTGAACTCCCCTCTCAAGAGACATAGGCTGGCTGAATGGATAAAAAAAAACAAGCCAAGCATCTGCTGTCTCCAGGAAACGCATCTAACCTGCAAGGATGCATTTAGACTCAAGGTAAAGGGGTGGAAATCAATATTTCAAGCAAACGGAAGCCGAAAGAAGGCTGGTGTGGCAGTTTTGATCTCAGATAACTTGGTTTTTAAATCAACAAAAGCAATGAAAGACAAAGGGGGTCACTATATAATGGTGAAGGGTACAGTTCAATAAGAAGACATAACAATTCTAAATATGTATGCACCCAACTTAGGTGCACCCAGATTCATAAAGCAAACTCTGCTTGATCTAAACAAATTGATAGACAGCAACACCATAATAGTCAGAGACTTCAACACTCCACTGACAGCACAGGACAGGTCCTCCAAACAGAAAATGAACAAAGAAATAATGGACTTAAAACGAGCTCTAGAACAAATGGGCTTGACTGATATTTACAGGACATTCTACCCAAAAACTACTGAATACACATTCTTCTCATCAGCTCATGGGTCATTCCATAAGATTGACCATATTCTAGGACACAAAGCATGTCTCAAAAAATTAAAAAAAATAGAAATCATACCATGCATCTTCTCAGATCACAGTGGAATAAAAACAGAAATCAACCCCAGCAGAAACTCTCATCTCTGCACAAAGTCATGGAAATTAAACAACTTTCTCCTGAACGATTCCTTCATAAACGAGGAAGTAAAGATGGAAATCAAAAGATTCTTTGAACTAAATGACAAAGGTGACACAAGTTATCAAAATCTGTGGGACACAGCCAAAGCAGTCCTGAGAGGAAAGTTTATTTCCATAAATGCCTATATCCAAAAGTCAAAAAGATCACAAATAGACAACCTAATAATCGACTCAAAAAACTGGAAAAAGAAGAACAGGCCAACCCCAAACCCAGCAGAAGAAGGGAAATTAATAAGATCAAATCAGAACTAAATGAAATTGAAAACAAGGAAACTATACGGAAGATTAATAAAATGAAAAGTTGGTTCTTTGAAAAAATAAACAAAATTGACACACCTTTGGCTAAACTAACAAAACACAGAAAAGAAAAATCCCTAATAAGCTCCATCAGGAACAAAAAAGGAGAAGTCACAACTGATGCCGTGGAGATTCAAGATATAATTTATGAATATTACAAAAACCTTTATGCACACAAACTGGAAAATGTGGAGGAAATGGACAAATTTTTGGAAACACACAGCCTCCCTAGGCTCAACCAGGAAGAAATAGAATTCCTGAACAGACCAATATCAAGGACCACAATTGAAACAGCAATAACAAACATTCCAAAAAAGAAAAGTCCCGGACCAGATGGTTTCACACCCAAATTTTACCACACCTACAAAGAAGAACTGGTGCCTATCTGGCAGAAATTATTCCACAGCATCGAGAAGGATGCATTCCTCCCCAACACATTTTATGAAGCCAACATAACCCTGATACCAAAACCAGGAAAGGACGCAACAAAAAAGGAAAACTACAGACCAGTATACCTTATGAATATAGATGCAAAAATTCTCAACAAAATTCTAGCTAACCGAATCCAGGTGCTTATTAAGAAAATAACCTATCATGACCAAGTGGGCTTCATTCCAGAGATGCAGGGATGGTTTAACATACACAAATCTATAAACATAATTCACCACATAAACAGAAGCAAAAACAAAAACCATATGATTCTGTCAATAGACGCAGAAAAAGCATTTGACAAAATTCAACACCCTTTTATGATAAGAACGCTTAACAAAATAGGCATAGATGGGGCTTACCTAAAAATGATACAAGCCATTTATGACAAACCCACAGCCAACATCATACTAAATGGGGAAAAATTGAAAGCATTCCCACTTAGAACTGGAACCAGACAAGGTTGCCCACTATCTCCACTTCTATTCAACATAGTGCTGGAAGTCCTGGCCACAGCAATCAGGCAAGAGAGTGGAATTAAAGGCATACGAATGGGAACAGAAGAGATCAAACTCTCACTATTTGCTGATGACATGATATTGTATCTAGAAAACCCCACGGATTCAACCAAGAGGCTCCTGGAATTGATAAATGAATTCAGTAAAGTCTCAGGATATAAAATCAATACACACAAATCAGAGGATTTCATATATGCCAATAGCAGTCATACCAAGAACCTAATCAAAGACTCAATTCCCTTCACAATAGCAACAAAGAAAATAAAGTATCTAGGGATATATTTAACTAAGGAGGTAAAAGACCTCTACAGGGAGAACTATGAAACATTGAGGAAGGAAATAGCAGAGGACGTAAACAGGTGGAAAACCATACCATGCTCATGGGTCAGCAGAATCAACATTGTTAAGATGTCTATACTACCCAAAGTGATCTACAGATTCAACGCAATCCCTATTCAAATACCAACA
>RJWJ010047998.1:0-10759 GCA_004363605.1 Indri indri | reverse complement strand
TTTTTTTTTTTTTTTTTTTTTTTGAGACAGAGTCTCACTCTCTTGCCTGGGGCGAGTGCCGTGGCGTCAGCCTAGCTCACAGCAACCTCAAACTCCTGGGCTCAAGCAATCCTACTGTCTCAGCCTCCCGAGTAGCTGGGACTACAGGCATGCGCCACCATGCCCGGCTAATTTTTTCTATATATATTTTTAGCTGTCCGATTAATTTATTTCTATTTTTGGTAGAGATGGGGTCTCGCTCTTGCTCAGGCTGGTCTCGAACTCCTGAGCTCAGAACGATCCGCCCGCCTCGGCCTCCTAGAGTGCTAGGATTACAGGCGTGAGCCACCACGCCCAGCCAGACTGCTTTTTTTTACATTAGGTAAATAGCTAAAGTCTGCATTATTTAACCTCTGAAGAGATTGAAAATTTAGCATTTTCTCTATGCTTTAGGGGCGAAATGGGAAGCCAGATACAATCCTTATCAGGCTAGTCTCATCATAAAGCGAGAATCCATAAACCACTCTTGACAGGAATGGATCTTTTACCAAATCCAAAGTTATCCTAGCTGCATTTCCCTGGCCTATCTCATGCTATTTCAGAAACACTGTAACCAACACAAGGAGCCATTACAACACTTGGTGCAGTACAAGTAAATACTCATAATGATAAGCATTCCATTAGCATCTAACACATTCTGCCTTCTGCATAATGGTAAACAACAACATTTGTTCCTTCTAATCCTAATTAACTGTAGATAACTTCATTTTTGGAGGAAGGTATTTAGATACAAATAAAATCAATTACAGTATCTGAAACACAGAAAACTATGCATTGGGAATAATTTCTTTTATATTGTTAAAGAAAGAGGTATTGAGGAAAGTAATTCAGGAGCATCTACCAGGACAAAGGAATTACCGTTCTCTCTAGTGCTCCCTCTGTGTCATACGCATTACCTGCTATACTAGCTTGTGGTGCCAGTAAGCCACGTTCTCTTTTACTTGCACTATGTCTCATCATAACATTCATAAATATTAAGTAAGTAAGTTTTAAATATTTATGGATGAAATAAGGACTCCTTTTAAAAATCACAATACTATTCTCGACTTAAGAAAAATTAACATCAATTTCTTAATATCATTAAATACCTATTCACTGCTCAGATCTCTCTTTTCCCCTCCCTCCTTCTCCCCTATTCATTTTTCACTTGTATGTTCAAATAAGGATTTAAAATGTTCATATATTACACTAGGTCAACAATGTGTTACTATGTCCTTTCAGTGTCTTTTAATCTCCTTTTCACTCTCTCTCTCATTTCAATTTATTTATTATAGAAACCACATCATTCATCTTGCAGAGGTCCTCAATATTGGTATTTTACTGATCACAACCCTATGTGTCATGTAACATATTCCTGTCCCTCTACAGTTCCTATAAATTTATACTAATTTTTATATTTCCTATAGATGTAAGAGCTTAATCAGATTCAGGCTTGATTTTTTTTTTTTTTTTTTTTTTTGTTTAGAAGGCTATCTCTTCTTAATATCCAAGTGAAGTATTTGGGCTTCACATGCCATATTATAAGGGAATCATTTTGCTTATTTTTCATGTCTACTTTACCCTTAAATTTTTCAAAAGACCATGGAAAGGATAGGCACACTCTGGCAGTGACATCTACATCTCCTGATATGATGAAGGATCATCTGTCCTAAACTCTGAGCCAAACTCCAACTTCAGCATAACAGCTGGCCAACCGTATGCCAATCTCAAGCTCTCAAAAGTCTTAGTACTGGCTGGGCATGGTGGCTTACGCCTGTAATCCTAGCACTCTGGGAGGCCGAGGCGGGCAGATTGTTTGAGCTCAGGAGTTCGAGACCAGCCTGAGCAAGAGCGAGACCCCGTCTCTACTAAAAATAGAAAGAAATTAATCAGACAACTAAAAAACTATATATAGAAAAAATCAGCTGGGCATGGTGGCGCATGCCTGTAGTCCCAGCTACTCAGGAGGCTGAGGCAGTAGGATCGTTTGAGCCCAGGAGTTTGAGGTTGCTGTGAGCTAGGCTAACGCCACGGCACTCACTCTAGCCAGGGCAAGAGAGTGAGACTCTGTCTCAAAAAAAAAAAAAAAAAAAAATTTGTTCCTGTCCTTACTGCGATAAAAATTTTTTAGAAAGTTTTTTTTAAAAAAGAACATTTTCTGGCAAGCGATTTTCTATCTCCCCTATATAGTGAAATAGTGGGCAACTCTATTTGATAAACAGTCTCAAGATACAGGATTTAATATAAGAACCACAAAATTTCATGGAAGGGGGTCATAGTAAGGCTAGAAAATTAGTTGTTTTCACAAAGGTTACCTGATATCCTTAAAACAACATTGTGAGTGAGGTATCATCACCCTCATACATTAGATGAGGAAACTGAGGCTCAGTTAACTTATCCAGGATCATAAAAATATCTTTCCTTTATACCACATGGTATTTAATCAATATTCAAATTAGCAATAGTTGTCCAAGGTAAGACAATGGCATTAAAGAAAAGATATTTCAAAAATCTGCAAAGGATTTGTATAAGGAATATTCATTCCAAAACTGGTACAGCAACCTTTTGGGAGCAAGGAAAAAGGAAAAAGAAAAACTCTGCATACTTAGCTGGACCTAGGAGATTGGCAGAGCACCCTGGGGGGTAATTTTCTCCTAGTGATGGCAATGCAAAGTGCTGGTACTGCAGAAGTAAGACACAGCTTGTCCTGTTTTTGGCTTCAAAGCCATAAGCTTGTTCCTTGCTAAGCTGTTTATCTATCCTAGCCCCATTCTCTTATTTGGTGTCAGAGCACTTTTATGTAAACATTTTTCTTCTTTCTATTCAGCAGTTTTTTTTAAATATCAGAGTATACGTGGTGCTAGGATTTAGTTAAAAACATAGATTTTCTAATTTTATTTGCTTATCTCTGTAAACTTTCCTGCTAGGTAGCAACACTACCTAGTAGAAACACTATCTAGTCCCAGGTGTCTTCCAACTTTCGTAAAACTGGACCATAGGGAGGATCATGAGTCAGGATGTGTCATTTTGTGCTCTTTTAAGATGATTGGAACCATTGCCAATTCTTTTAGCAGATTCTCCATAAAAGGAACCAGTTTATATAGGCGATATATGATTTTGTTGTAACCATCTTTTCCAAACCCATCTTTTTCAAATCAATTTTTCCCTCCATTCATTCAGCCATCTATTCAATCATGTGACCATCCACTCATTTATTCATTTATTCATTCAACGAATATCTGTTAGGTTCCTACTCGATGTTAGGCATAGCTATTGAATTATTCCCTACATTTCCCATCTTATCTGCTCCCTTTCCAACTGCTTTATTTTTTTCTTGTTCCACCCAAACTTCTGGATCCACCTCAAAAATCTTACACTTCTATATTACCACCTCCAGTGCCTTGCATGAAATGAGCTTTCAGTATCTATTGGTTGGTCGATAAGAAAAATTTAGAGAACAAGTTGTAGGACATCATGGTGATTAAACAAATGGGAAAAGGTTATTAAAGGTTTTGAAGGTGAAATGGGAAGAGGATTACTTAATCTGGCCAAATTTCTAGGAAAATACAGCTGAAATAGAGATATATAACTTAGACTCCATAAAATATAAGAGATGGAAGGAGGAAATTGATTTCTTTATAAGACAAGTAGCTTTCCAGAGGCTAAGCTGATGGTGGTGATTGTATTTCCTAAATAGATTTATATTCAAAATGATAGAGGTTGGTGTCGTGGCCCACCTAGGAATGAGGAATGAACACAGAGACAAAGAGACATACACACACGGAGAGAGTACAAGACTGCAGTGACTTCCTGCTGCAGCGCCTTTATTTATAACATAGCCTGTTTGGCAACTGTCCCACCCGATTTCCTTGTTCCCTCATTGTCCCAACTCAACACACCCTATTCCTTGTTGTTTTGTTTCCCGGAGAGCCGATGTTTGCATCCTAAGCTCTCTAGCCCCTCCTGTTTGCAGGGTCAGGGTGCCCTGGCTCACGTGCAAGTCCCCAGGCATATTCTCGGAACAAAACATTCCCAGCTCCGGGCTATATATGACCCGAAATGTCCTCTACAGGTTGGTAGCATGCAATAATTCCTTTGATATATGCTAAGTGATACGGTTTTGTTAAAACAGTCCCACCTGGATCATGGTCTTGCCAGGATTCACTAGATAATATTAATAGAAACAGATTTTAGATTGAGATGGACCTTAGTTTAAGTCCAAACTAACACTTTCTACCTGTGTGACCTTGGGCAAGTTATTAATCCCTTTGAACCTTTGTTCATTTACATCCTCATTTACATAATAAGAATAATAATACACTTCTCTATAGAGTTTTAGAAAATTAAATGAGTTACATGTTAAATTTTTAACACTGCCCCTAGCATATAGTAAATATTTCATTGTAGTAGATATATGTAGTACCATCACGTGGATTCCTATATAACCATCACATGGATTTGATATTTTTGATCAGCATTCTTAGGTATTTCTTCTTTGTGTCATACATTTTTACTTCTCCTTTTTAAATGGGAAAGGTCATCATTAACAGTAAAATGTGTACTAGCTTCAGTTTTCAAGGATATAAAATTTTACTGATATATTCCATCTCTAAAAGAAATCCAAAACTGCTTACTATATTGATGATGAGTATTCAATCTAGCAGGGGCTCCTTCTAAAAAAGTCCCTGGGCTTCATTTATTAAATTAATCACTTCCCCTATTGGCTTTACTGCACAATAGGCAATAACCCTGAACAAAGTAATTCTGTATGCTCAAACAATTAATTTTTAATGTACATGTTTTGACCAAAAGATAATAAAATATGAATTAAATGAATTTGGACATAAGCCAATCATGAAAGGAATTTTTTTTAAAGTAATCCAGAGGTCAGCTAGGGTCACCCTACCCCTTAAAATCAAGACAAGACTTGGTTAAACCCCATGCCATATCAGTGGGAAACCCAACACTCTTTAAGATTGCTGAAAATGGTCAAAAGCCTAGGTTCTTATGGTCACCTAGGTCTCCAAATATCTGCTTCTACAAAAGCTGTTCGATTTATGAATAATGTCAACATGACACTCATTTTGTTACCTTCTTCCAACTTTGTAGTGAACCAAACTTAAAACTTGGCCTCTTCTTTTGATTTCTACAAACTCCTCACAAAAAAAACATTTTTGTATAGAGCTGACTTTACTGAAGATTTGGAGATAGGGACAAGAAAGGAGGGGTTTAAGTATCACAGAAATGCAAACAGAATTAAAATTGATTATGAGTGAAATCTTCCCAACGTTCTTTTCTTGAGTCTACTACTATAGGTTGTTCACTCTCTGCTGTGCTCCATCAAGTTCAAGCCCCAGTTTCCACCCAATTTTTTAACATTTCATATCCCTCCTGGTTCTCTCACTCCCTCTTAGAATGTCCGTATAATACAACAATTTTTCTTACTATTTATTTAGCATTTTAGTTCTATTATTTCTAAATTTAGTACCAAGTCTATATTATGTTGGATGAATCCCAAATTGACCATGTGGTAAACATAAAAAATGGCCAGTCTGTTCTCTTGGCAACACTAAAGACCAGCAGAAACCTTAAGCTTTCCTTCGCCAGGATCTTCTCCCTTAAAAATTTCTAATATTAAATAGTGATTTCTCCTTGTTAGGCAACTACACAAAGAATTAAATGGGAAGTGAGCCAAATAAGCAAAATAAATCCAAGAACAGAGGATAATGTAATGGCGGAGTGAGAAGAGGGCTCTGACTTCTGCAGAAGTTAGAAGAGGGATCACAGAGAGTATGCAGTGGGATCCCTCATTGAGACTGATGTGGAGAAATTTTTATGCCTTTCCCCAATATGATACTCATGTGAGAAGTGAACATTTTATTGGTCCTAGACACATAAATCTGCTTTCAAGTTTCATTTACACCAGTACAAAGCCCTATGACCTTGAACAAATACCACCACCCCAGAATCTCATGTAAAAATAGAAATTAGTTCCAGCCACATTACTGGGCTGTTGTGAGGAACAGATGGAAGAAGGAATGGATAGGAGTTTTATAAACAGGGAGACATAATTGAAGACATTTCTTTAACTTTTTAAAATATGGAGACCCATGAAAGGTACACAAACTTTTTGAAAAAGACAGAATGATCGACTCTAAAAATTTGTACTAGATATATGGCAATCATGCACTAGTTCTTGCAGCAATGTGCTAGCAAATAATCATGTTAAATGCTTTCTTGGTACATGGTACAGAAACCAGAATGTAAAGAAAAGGAAATATCAAAGCAGAGGAACTACCAGGGGAGTCCAGCTTGCATTAACCAAAGAAAGTGACAGACAAATAGAATACCAATTATTTCATTTACAACAACATGTGTTACTTTCATTCAGCCTAGAGTGTCCATTCTATTGTGATAAGCACGTTCTCTTTCAATATGCAGAGGTCCATGGGGAGGCAAGTTACACATACAAATTTCATGGTGTGAGACCAGAGTAGAGAAATTAATTATATGATCCTTGCTTTGGTTGTTGCCAGATAAATGGTAGCCCAAAATATCCATTGCTTACAATCAGAGCATACATGCATCTGGTATCAAGTGCTCATGTTAAGTGCCAAAATATGCTTTTATTTTAACCTTAGAGATTCTTTACATGGATAGAGTACCTATTTCTCTGACCTTTTCTTTTCTACATTATCAAAGTTAAGCAGCCACTTCTCTTTGTTATTTTCCAAAACATGCAAATACTTTCATTCAAGGCTCGTACCTTGGCCATTCAATCTTATTAAACTGATTTCACATATTTCTGAAGGGGTCCACTGGTGCTACAATCCAAAGTTATTATTTCGTTTTCCTGGGTCTATATATTATTCCCCTTAACTCTAAGTCATTTGAGAGGCACCTCACTGTTATGACTTCCCTTCCCCCTTACAGACAATTGAATATAGAAGGAAATGTCAGCTTGCCTATTACACTACCATTCACTTCCTCTCCAGGGTAGAAATTCACCTACACTTGTCTTTTGAAAAACCTAAGGGACCTCCCTCAGGCACTGAACAGCAGCCTAAAAATAGTCTTCCCCCCAAACCAGAAAGTCCCTGAGTAATAGCAAGGTATAAATCATAAAGACCTCTAGAGGTTGGCCTCCAGAGGTTAAAAATAAACTTCTAAGAAGTAGCAATAAAGAGACTAAGCTTGGGTTTAATTCTCCTAGTGCTCTCCTTACTTTGCTCAAGATATTTCAAAATGGCACAACTTTTAATGAACACTGTAGAAGTAGGAAAATATTAACCAATGTACATTTCTGAGTACCTACTATTTGTCAGTTCTCATAACAAGTGAGCAAGATTAAGTTAAGGTCGTGGTCATGGTTCTCAAAGGTAGGAGACAGAAGAAATAAACCAATGACTATAACAGAAGGTAAAAAATACTTTTTAAAAGAAAAGAGTAGCAACTACCCCTTCTGCCTACTCTAATCCCTTGTGAAGAACTCACCCCTCCTTAGCAGTAGCAAAGGGTGAAAAATGTAATCAAGGCAATGGACTCCAGTTTTTCTCTGTTCTTGGGCTTTCTCCCACTTAGTGATGGCACCAGCTAGAACAACAGCGGCTGTGCGAATTCACAAACATTTAATTTATTTACCCTAGCTATAACAACATCAGCAGAAAAGACAGAAGACCTTCAATATTCCCAAAATTTCCTATTTCAGATGCTTCATTCAACCATATACTTAACACCCAAGGACATTCCTCTTTGACTTATCCTTTGTGTACTACACAAAACCCTCCAAAACTACTTCCCTTAATTAGATAGTCAGTTAGATCGTTGCATTTTTAGCCTCTTATTAGAGTTGTTTGTATTTGGCTTTTCTCAGTAAATCATAAAATGAGGAGGAGCCAGAGCAACTAGGAGAGAAACCTATAAATTTCAGTCCCCTTTGGATTCTCTGCTCCCTTAGGTTGAACACAGTGCTGCCCTTGGCTCATCTGATGCATAAGGCCACAAAATTGCAAGCACTCAATAATCTTACCCTTACCATCTTTGTTTCTCCAAATGACCACCAAGAATTCACTAATTTAGCATTTCTATTTTGACATCACATACATTTTCCTCCTCTTGTATAATATATTTATTTTTAAATCAATTCTATCCAATGTAAGGGACTGTGGAGAATGAAGGAGAGACATCTACCCCAGTCTAGGAAGAATACCAAAAGAGAAAACAGCCAAGATGAGTGTGGAAAGATGGGGAGAGCTGGCTAGTTAGGGAGGAATAGGAAGGGACATCAGGAAGAGAGGTGCAACAGGGACAAGACCCAGAAGGGTGGGAAAATGTGATTCCTTCAGGGAAGCACTAGGTTAGTAAAGATGGAGTATCTGGGACATGTGAAAGAAGGTCAAAAGAAGAGGGTATAAACAAACCCAGAAGCCAATTAATGAAGAGAATGTGAAACAGTTGGTCCAGCTACTTGTGTCTATTAATCACCACAAAGGCAATGACTACGGATTTCTCGCTCGCAACCTCTCGCAACCTCTATAACAAAGCACAGCACATAGTAGAAACTATATTGAATGAATGTGTAAATGAATTAATGAACAAACGAATATAGCTTTTCCTTTATATATAGTGGTCTTATATGTAACAGTCCCAGTTTGTAAGTTCTATCAAGGGAAAAGTGAGAAACAATGCTAATAGGTATCTAGACACATATGGCATTTTGAATGCTCAAAATTTTTCTTACCTGGGCTGAGTATGTAGCTAGAACAGAAGCTCCAGTGGCACAATCATTAGCATATGGCACTTATAAGTAGCCAGAGCAGAGGTCCACGACTTTGGGGGAATACCAGAATTATGTGAGGAGCTTTTATAATGCTAAAGCCCAATTCCCAATTAAATCAGAATCTCTGGGGATGGAATCCAGCAGACTTTTTGAATCTCCAGGTGGTTCCAATATGCAGCCACACTGAAAACTCCTGAGCTTGTGCATGATCATCAGCCAAGGTTTACAACAGGTGATTTTAATCTTTGGTATATGCAGGAATCAGCTGGAGACTGTTTTTCATACACCACATGTTTAATCCGACCACTGATTCAGAAGGGATAGGAAGGATCCCCACCATGTGCTCTCTGAAAAAGCCCACCAGGGGACTCTGCTGGATGCCAAAGTTTGAGCAGCATATCTTTAGAAAAGGAATAGTAAGTTTTGGCAAATACTCTAGGTCCCCTAAAGGTAGGATGAGAAAGGAACTCTCCCTATCCTTCATCATAAGTCAGAGATTGTGTAGGAATGAAGATAAAAGGTGACACAAGACAAATGATTAAAAGTATCTCTTCATTCAGAGAAGTGAGTGTGCTTATCTACCTAGGCACGTGACTTGCTTCCTGGGAAACACATCAATAGTTGGGGCCACCTATTGGGCTTCATGTATAAGCCTAATGCTTGATCATCAACTTGACTTATTTACACCTGCACACAGTGGGCAGTGGCAAGGAGGGCCCCCGAGTCCTACAATGAGGGCTCCTGGGCAGCATTATTCACACTAAGGGAGTCTACGTTACATGTCACCTGTTCCTACATTGCTGACTGTGAGCATTGTTCTTTCTTTAATTAAACCCCTTGGGTGAAAGGCTCATTCCAATCAGAAAAAATTCTGAAATGCTCTGCAGAGATAAGCAGATTAAAGAGAAGAAATATAGGGTCAGCCAATTATTTGATAAAAAAGTAGGAAGCAGGAGCTATCATGTACCTCTTTTTAAAAGAACATGAAGCAGTGGGGTAAAAAAACCCTAACAGTCATCTGCATTGTCTTCTCCACAAGGCACAAGATTTTTACATTTTTTGCAAAGCCTTTGAAGAGAGAATCAATGAGCTTCATTGCAGCTCAGAGACAAGAGTTTCTCAGACTGTCAAGGAAAGAAAACTCGGCATTCATTAGTATTAAATTGAGTGTTTTCTCTTATCAAAGTTAGTATGCATTCACTTGTCTTGATAACACTGCACTTATTAGCTTGTCTACTTTACTGTTATAAACTGAATGAAAATGCATGCAGATCTAGAAATTGGTTTATTTTTATGTAATAATATATTCTTAATTTCTCATCTTTTATCACAGAAAATTAGCCTAGGGTTGAATTGTTCTTATTTATAGTAATTATTAATGAAATCTACCTTCATATCTATGTATACAGTACCATTGAATCAAGCTGTTTTTCTGCTTTTAAGACAAATAGTTTTATGCTCAGGACCTGTAAGCCTGTCCCACATTAGAATAATTAATGAGTCTATGATGGCTGTCACTGGCTCACATTTTCTCAGAAGAAAGTACTGTGTCTTGCTGACTGTCCTAATACACACTTCTATCTACTTCACAGTCCTTTTATTTCTAACATCAGTAATTAATGTTTGCCATACTTAATGAGGATTTACTCAAAGGGGAACAGCAGCCTCTTCGACTCTAAGAATCCTAGCCAAAGCAGCAGTAGTGGCTGTACTGTAGCAACGTCATGAACAGGCCAAACAGGGAAAAGGAAAAAAAAAAAAAGATTTGCCTACTAAGTCTGATGAGAAAAACACTCAGTTTAATATTAATGAATGCCAAATTATTTCTTTTTTTTAACAATCTGAGAAGAAAGTAATATAAGTAATAAAAGCTATTTTATTGAACTACGGTGATAGATTGGCATTTTGCTAAGTGTTTTACATAGGTCCTCTTAGTCTTCATCTTTTTTTTTTTTTTTTTTT
>RJWJ010047997.1:0-10755 GCA_004363605.1 Indri indri | reverse complement strand
GTCGGACGCGTTCTCCGAGCGCAGAGGCTGCTTCTCTTCCCCGCGCGACGAGCCGCCCCTTCTGCTCATCTGTCTTAGGGGTTCCCTGACTCGCCTGCTGGACCACGCAGCAGATTTGGGGAGCAACTCTGAAACTCTGCAAGCTTTCTTAGCTACTCTTTGTTAACTTTTTTATTGCTTAGTACTTAGGCTCAATCATCATCTTAAAGTAATAGACCAAATTAAGATTGATTAGCTTTGTCTCTGCCCAGAAAGTAATTTTCTGAGTTTATTTGCTAAATTTCATTGTTTGCAATCATTTTGGACTTGTGTTATGGTTAGTATCGATACATACACATTAACATATCTACATAAAGAAAATGAAAAATATATAATCTATAAACATATTTTATGTATTATATGTCTATATATATACAATGTTACATAAATTACATATATATGTTATCCAGTTACATCCGGATAACCAGGTAACATATTCGTCATATATCTGCTTACGACCAGATAACATATATTATATATAATATGTGTATTACATATAATGTATATTTATATATAATTCCTATAATAAAAACATGTATTTATGTCTTTTGTACATATAAAATAAATATATTACAGGTATTATATGTAAACATGCTTATTTATATATAATATTACTGCATACAATGTATAAGTATCTGTAAAATATATACCCTTATTAAATATGGGAGGGTAGGGCAGATATGTAACGGGGATGTGTTTATGTGTAGGATCTGGTATCTCTGGTTTGTTTTTGTTTTGGAAAGAAAAGCCTTTTTTTTTAAGATGAGCAGGGAACTGGAGTTTAATTTATTTCTGGAAAGGAGTTGACGTAATTTGAATAAAAAATAAACAGACTTTCCCACTGGGTTTGAAATGTAATTTGTAATGTAAATCTTGGAGAAAATGGTTATTTTTCTTTTCTAGGAACCTAAACAATTTTTAGAAGGGCTCTGTTCTCTTTGGAAAAATAATAGAGATAACACAGTCATTCAAAGGAAAGATAAAGTTCAAAACAAGTGAGTTGCACAGATAAAAACCTCCCCGAGAGGTGCGCTGGCGGGGGTGGGTGGGGGGACGGGCGTTTGTTCCGACTCCTCCAGGCTGCTCCCAAGTGCCTTTTCCACATGACAAAGGGCAGAAAGCCCTTGCAGAAATTTTTGCTCTAGGCCCAGAATCAAAACATAAAAAGAGATAAGAGCATTATAATTGGATGGAGCCTCTTCTTTTTTCTTTTAGTGTTATTGGTGTATAATATTACATTCAAAATTTAAAATTGTCAGTATCAGTAGGACATAGAGATAATTGATTTTCCCCTTAACTTTCATGTAAGTGAAACCACCTGAAAATTCACCAGCTCTTTTCTGGTTATTACCTCTGCATTTATTTCATTACTCCCCAGATTTCTTGGAGATGGTAGTCTGGAGTGATGGGGGTGCCTGGGTCCTGTCCCTGCCTGCCTAGAGATTAGGATCTCGGGTCTGGGATGTGGCCTGGCAGTAGGATTTCTTAAAGCCCTCGGGATGATGCTGACACTCTAACATTCTCATTTGGCAGGAGATTTATGTAATATTTCAAGGTGTCCCAGAGCCTCAGCAAACCGCATTTAATCTTCACGATTCTCACCCCACTGGTTCAAAGCAGCGGCTCCCCTTCCTGGAGGACAAAGCCATCAATACCTGTGTTAACCGAACATGTGTTGCTTGGGCATTTGTTTTCTACTGAGAGTCCAAGATTTGTTAAAGCCATGGGTGTGCATTTGTGGGGCTAAGAATGAGAGAAATAGAGGACTTACCGGTGCTAAGGGATGAGGTGATAATCACATCTCTTGTTTCCTTTCTTTGCAACTTCATGTTTGGGGCCCCAATTCTCTCTAATTAAGGGAGAGAAGGAGCCATGCAGCCCCGGGAGCCCCGGGGAGCCCCGAGGTGCTGTTTGCATCAGCCAGAATGTTGACAGAGTCGGCTGGAGCCCCCGTCCCAGTTGGTGTGGAGCAGATATGACAATGGGCTCAGGCATCAGACGGCCCAGCCAGATATGCCATCTTACAAAGCATCTCACCTGTCTATGTCATGGCGTCTCCATCTCGCCTCCAAAGAGAAGTGGAAAGCTCCTGCCTTACTGTAGCAAGATTAATGAGCTCATCAATGAAAGCACTTCTCAGGGCATGGGGCATATAGTAACTGCTCAGTAAATGAAAGAATATTTATTACTACTGTGGCGCAACCCTTAATTTTTTCAGGCAATGAAAAGCATGTTTTAGAATGTGAAGATTTTTTGTCATTGTTCTTTTCTCTTTCAAAGGAAGTAAAAGTAAAAGTTTGGAGATGAATGTCTTAAAAATATGAAAAGCGAAGCCTCGGTGCTAGAGTGAGAAATCCTCAAAGAAGGGAGCAACTTCACGTGGAGCTCTTCTGACGCAGCGCAGAACAGGTGTGCAGGGTGCCTGTGCCATGTTGCGATGTTCCACCTGGTGATTCTTGCGCCGTGAGCTTCATGCTGGTTACTTCTTTACTTCTCAAACTTCTGCTGATCATCCTTTCTCCGTATTGCTCTTTCTCCATGGCTTAGACATTGCTATTGCAAAGGAAAATAAAAATCTCAGCCCCTACCCCTCTTATGCAAAAAGGAAGGTCAACCCTGGAGGCTGAACCATGCAACACCCCCTTCCACGTGGACCACTATTACCGACATTGCGCAGCAGCCAGATCCCCACGGAAAGGCAAAAGGCCTCAGGCCCCTGCAAGGACTGCCCCCACACGTCATTCATAATTCCTTGCTGGCCTCCCATAAATGTGGACATGCAAATTGTAGCTTTGGATCTTCAGGCTAAGTCTAGCCCCTAAAACTAAAGTCTGTTCAATTCCGCACTAATAATGTTGATGACAAGTATATCTTCCCAGGTGCACAACAGAGAAGAGACAAGACAAGATCAATCATTCTTCCACCTACCCAAGGACATCTATATAACTGATGCTTCCTTCACTCCCTTTTTCTTTTCTGGAATTCGCCTTATCTTATGTAAAATGTAGACTTCCTGGGCCCCACAAGAATGTGACCATTCACCTCACTGCCCGCCCCTCTCCTCCTTTTCCTTCTGCGTGACCTGTCCCTGCTGAATACTGGGTTCTCAAAGCCTCTTGGGAAAACAGTCACAGATGTGTCTGTGGTTTGTGTTTTTCCCAGGTGCATTCTCAAGCTGTGGCTTAATAAACCTCCATTGATTGAGATCTTTGCCTCGGTCACTTATTTTGGGTTGTCACTACAGCCTGAATGTTTGTCCCTCTCAGATTCATATGTTGAATCCTAATCCTCAAGGTGATGATATTAGGAGGTGGGGCCTTTGGGACGTGATGAGTGCATTCAGGCTCCACCTTCATGGATGGGATTATTACACTTACAAATGGGACCCCAGAGAGCTCCCTCACCCCTTCCACCATGTGAGGACACAGCGAGAAGGCGCCGTCTATGAACCAGGAAGTGAATCCGCACCAGGCACAGCCTCTGCCATGCCGGGATCTTGGACTTCCAGCTTCCAGAGCTGTGAGCAATACATGTCTGTTGTTTATAAGCTACCTTGTCCGTAGTATTTTGTCAGAGCAGCTTGATGGACTAAGATAGACATTATTCACAACTCCTCATTTTGCTGTAGCTGCATTTGCTTTTATTATTTCTTTGCCCTTTGTTTTTTTCCTCACCTCAATTACTCTTTCATGAAGGGAACATGGTCAGGACTTGACCGAGAGTAAGTAGATCTTAACCTCGGTCCTGATCTCTCTGAGTCTAAAGCCTGCACCCTTCTCATTGGAACCCCTTTGTGTCTCTTGCTATTTACAACCTAGTCACATGACAGTGGGTGTCACTGCATTTGGGGTCTTCTTCCAGGCAGCCAAAGGACATGCCCCAGGTTAAGTCAGCATTTTAAGGAACAACATTCTTCTGTCCTTCTGAATATCTGATTGACTTCTGTTTTCCTGGGATCTCACAATTGGAAACGACTGGGATGGTTTTAAGCTGAAACACATCTCCAGCTAGGGAACTAGTCGCGAAATCACTTATTTAAGAATTGGGTCTCTAGCTTCTCCTCAAGTGTCTGTCATTCTTAGTGAAGGAGGCTGGAGCAGAAAACGGGAAGGGCTGAACTCATGGATGGGTGTCTCAATCCGGAGACAGTCCTCCTTTTAATGAAACCCATCTTGGCACATACATAATTCCCAAGCCTCCTCTGGCACCACACACACACACACACACACACACACACACACACACACCCCGGAAGTATTTCTAGGCTGTCAGGATCATTCCCTACTGTGTGTGATATGCTTTATAGTGTGGTCTAGTAAAATAATATCACTGTGTCTCTCTGTGAGTAGCAAACCCAGGAGTGACTGTGAGTTTTACTTCACATGCAGGGGATGTCGACCAGAGTAAAACTTGGCTGCGAAAAAGGTGACTTTTATCTTTGCATTAGGAAATTACAGAGCAGTTCTTCCTTAGTGTGCATTGTAAAGTATATTTTTCCATTCAAAAAGCAGTACCTCCACAGTTAGGATCAAAAACTATGAAAAGCACACAAAAGTAAAAACAGAGGGGGAATTGTTTATTGTCTATTATTTCCATCACCCAAAGATACAAATGCTAACATTCTAGTGAATCTCATTCCAGTCTTTTTGTTTTTTTAATCGGTATTCTACGGTTGTGATTACACTGAATGTATAATTCTGTATTTTGCATTTTAAGTTTAATATTACAATGCATTTCTTCATATTTTTACATGTTCCTTTCGAATATCATACTTAACGCCAACATAATTTCTTAATTTCTTCTACCTTTCCCCTTAATATTAAATATTTCCTTCCTGTGGTCTCCTTTAAGGTTTCAGTAAATTATGGCCTATCAAGTCAATGCATATTAAATAGGACCTGGGCCAGCACGGTCTGTGTGTCTGTGATCCGGATGGATCGTACAGGGAAAGAGAAACGAAATGCAGTGCCTTGGAGACATCACAGATTTGCCTCCAGAACACAGAAATAAAGCAAATGTCACAACAGAGTGAGCCACATGAGTGTTTTGGTTTCCCAACGCATATGTATGTTACGTTTATCCTATACTGAAGTCTATTAAGTGTACATCTAAAAAAATGCACGTGCCTTAATTAGAAAATACCGTACTGCTAAAAATGTTAATGATCGTCTGAACCTTCCGCAAGTTGTGATCTTTTTGCTGGTGGAGGGTCGTGCCTCGATGCTGACGGCTGCTGACTGATCATGGTGGTGTTGCTGAGGGCTGGGGTGGTTGTGGCCATTTCTTAAATAAGACAAGGAAGCTTGCTGCGCTGATTGACCCTTCCTTTAATAAACGATTTCTCTGTAGCTTGTGATGCTGTTTGATGGCATTTAATCCACAGGAGAACATCTTTCAAAATTGGAGTCGATCCTCTCAAACCCTGCTGCTGCTTTATCCACTAAGTTTATGTAATATTCTAGTCTTTTCTTGTTATTTCAACAATTTTCACTGCATCTTCACTAGGAGTAGATTCCATCTCAAGAAAACACTTTCTGTGCTCCTCCATAAGGAGCAAGTCATCTGAAGTTTTGTCCTGAGATTGCAGCAGTTCAGTCACATCTTCAGTTCTCTTGCTGTTTCCACCACACCTGCAGTGGCTTCCTCTGCTGACGTCTTGAACCTCCAAGTCATCCGTGAGGGTTGGAATCAACTTCTTCCAAACTCCTGTTAATGTTGATATTTTCACCTCCTCCCATGAATCACAAATGTTCTTAATGGCATCTATAATATTAATAGAATGGTGAATATTTTCCAGAAGGTTTTCAATTGACTTTGCCCAGACCCAACCAGAGGAATCCTATCTATGGCAGCTATTGTCTTATAAAATGTATTTCTTAAAGAATAAGACTTGAAAGTCAAAATGACTTCTGGATCCATGGCTGAAGAATGGATGTTGTGTTAGCAGACATGAAAACAACATTAATCTCCTTGTATACCAGGTGCATTGTCAATGAGCAGTAATATTTTGAAAGGAATATTTTTTTCTGAACAGTAGGTTTCAACAGTGAGCTTAAAATATTCAGTAAACCATGCTGTAAACAGATGTGCTGTCATTCAGACTTTGTTGTTCCATTTCTAGAGCACAGGCAGAGTAGATTTAGCATAATTCTTAAGGGCCCTAGACTTTTCGGACTGGTAAATGAGCATTGGCTTTAACTTATTGGCTAAGTCACCAGCTGCATTAGCTCCTAGCAAGAGAGTCAGCCTGTCCCTTTGAAGCTTTGAAGCCAGGCATTGACTTCTCTTCTCTGTCTATCAAAGTCCTAGACAGCATCTTCTTCCAATGCGGGGCTGCGTCGTCCACGCAGAAGACATGTTGTTTACTGTAGCCGCCTCCATCAATGATCTCAGCAAGATCTTCCGGATAACTTGCCGCAGCTGCTGCGTCATTACTTGCTGCTTCACCTTGCACCTTTATGTCCTGGAGACGGCTTCTTTCCTTAAACCTCAGGACCCAACCTCTGCTCGCTTCCAGCTTTTCTTCTGCGGCTTCCTCACCTCTCTCAGCCTTCTTAGAACTGAAGAGTTAAGGCTTTGCTCTGGATTAGGCTTTGGCTTATGGGAATGTCGTGGCTGGTTTGGTCTTCTATTCAGACCTCTGAAACTTTCTCCATATCAGCAATAAGGCTGTTTCAATTTCCTATCATTTGTGTGTTCACCGGAGTAGCACTTTTCATTTCTTTCAAGAACTTTTCCTTTGCATTCACAACTTGGCAACCTGTTTGGTTCAAGAAGCCCAGCTTTCGGCTTCTCCGGCTCTGGCATGCCTTCCTCACTACGCTTAATCATGTCTAGCTTTTGACTTAAAGCGAGAGACGTGCGACTCTTCTTTTCACTCGAACACTTACAGGCCATTGTAGGATTATTAGTTAGTGTATTTTCAATATTGTTCTATCTCAGGGAATAGGGAGGCCCTAGAGGAGGGAGAGAGATGAGGGGACGGCTGGACAGCGGAGCAGTCAGAACACAATGTGGCTGGGTTAAGTTCGCTGTCTCATATGGGTGTGGTTCGTGATGACGCAAAACGATTACAACAGTAACATCAGAGATCACTGATCACAGATCCCCATGACAGATGTAATAATAATAATACCATTTTAAATATTATGAGAGTTACCAAAACATGACAGAGACATGAAGTGAATGTATGTTGTTGGAAAAATGCATTGCTAGACTTTCTGTAAACAGGGTGGCCACAAACTTTCAATTTGGAAATAACGCCGTGACTGCAAAGTGTAATGAAGCAAAGCACAATAAAAAGTAGTATGCATATCTAATTCGTCTAATGCTATAACTAACCAGTAGTTAAGTAGTGACATGAGTGAGGACGTGGGGGGTTTTGTCGTGTGTAGAGAGCCCTAATGGCCCAAGCCAGTGGTCCTCAGACCTGAGTGTGCACCTGTCCAGTCACCTGGGAATTTGTTGAAATACGGATACCTGGATCCCACCCCATTATTCTGATCCTCTAGGTCTGGGCTGGGGCCTGAGAGTATGCTCGTAGTTCATGCGCCTGCTACCGACCCCTGGGCCACACATCGATCTGCTCTGACGCTTATAATGCAGTCTTCTGGTTTATTATGATAGTTTTACACGCTTGGCTAATTTTGCTGATGTTAACTAAATGAAGGCAAACAAGTTAGTAAGCTGAAAACGTGGGTCTTGGGCCATGTTTGTCACAATGGCTTCTATTGCGGGAGGGACCATGCTAATATGAAGTTGTTTAACATTAAAAATTGCATTTGAGGCTGGGCGCGGTGGCTCATGCCTGTAATCCTAGCACTCTGGGAGGCCGAGGCGGGCGGATTGTTTGAGCTCAGGAGTTCGAGACCAGCCTGAGCAAGAGCGAGACCCCCGTCTCTACTAAAAATAGAAAGAAATTAATGGGACAACTAAAAATATATAGAAAAAATTAGCTGGGCATGGTGGCGCATGCCTGTAGTCCCAGCTACTCGGGAGGCTGAGGCAGAAGGATCGCTTGAGCCCAGGAGTTTGAGGTTGCTGTGAGCTAGGCTGACACCACGGCACTCTAGCCCAGGCAAAAGACGGAGACTCTGTCTAAAAAAAAAAAAAAAATCGCATTTGAACTTTGAGGCCCCTTTTGTGCTAATTTCCTGCTTCACTATGAATAGGAAAGTCAGGGCAAAGGTTTTTTCCCTCAACTCTTTGTAAGCCAACCTTCAATTATCGTTTCTTTTTGTCATCGCCAACTGGGATCATTGACTCTTTCTACCTTTGATGGCTTTATTGTGCATCACACTGAGCATGAGAGGGAAAGGTCTGTTAAGGTCTGTCCCTGTTCAGCATGAGTCCTCTTGCTTATGTGCGTGCAAACATCCCCTGCTTTGGGGATGATGTCAGAGTCGCTGTGGGCCACACCGACTCCCCTCACCGCAGCTGTGGCCTCAAGAGGATGCGCAGTGGTGTCTCACAAACGAAGTACACAGATGCCATGTGGATGAGAGGGTGGGATCTGGTTGCCTCCAAAAGCAGAATGCGGATCACTAGGCGGTCCACAGGCCTTTTCTGTCCCGGGCACAATTGTCTTCCTGGTGCAGAATGTGCTACTGGCGAATCAGGCTGCGTTGAAACCAGCGAGCCTGCGATTCACAAACGCCGTGTTTCTGAAGTTCTTTATAACGTGTTCTCTCCTGTGGTAAAATGTGGGCTGCACGCGTGGAGGAGAGGTGTTCCCCAAGACCCCCGAGGGCGTGAAAGCTGCGGTGGTGTCCCACTCTGCTTGTGAATTCTTTTTTATATTTTCAGGTAGAAAGCCCCACGGAGCAGAACATAATTATTTTTTATTTTGTCTTCATCCCACAAGGGGTTCTTTCAGGAAAACGACTTCCAGTTTGATGGGCTGGATGGATCCTTTTGTTTCTCCAGAGTCTTATGTGCACGAACGACAAAATAGCACCTTATAAAACCCACCTAGTGAAAACAGTCATTTCGTTTCGTGAGGCGAACTTTGTGGACTCCTCCGTTCGGCACGGACTGTGAATATGCGGAGCAAAAAACCCCAGCCCTGTGTATTTTCCACTTGCCTGGCATCTTCGCATGCCCTTGGAGACTGAGCGCCAGTGTGACAGAGGAGAACACTCTCCAGGGAAGATGTTTATTGCATTTGGAGAGAGAGGAGGGGAGGTCGTGCCCGGTTCTTTCGAGATGCTGCGATTATTCATACCAAAAAAAAAAAAGTAGTTTCCCTGGCAGCAAGAGATAAGAGGAAATGCTCAGAAATTTTCCTCACCTACTCATTTTTAAAAAATGCAGTGAAGCAGATGGTTTGGATAATGCAGGTATTCCAGATTCTAATTTACTCAGTGTCGTTAGAAGGAGCATAAATATTGAAAGGTGTGTGCTCTGCAATTTGCAGTACTACAGCCCGAGAACTATTTCAAAGATGAGAGCTTTCCAAATATCCAGCCTTGCTATCCATAATCCAAACAGGATGTTGGCGAGGAATTAGCATCTGCAGACCCAGGTCTTTTGGCATGTGAGGAGGAGGCAGGCAGAGCACGACCAAAAAAAAAAAAAAATAAAAATAAAAATCAGCTTGCTTGGGTAACGGGGAAGAAATTGGTGCTCTCAGAAGGACAGGTAGGAAGAAGTAAGGGTCCTGCAGACAAAGCTGTCATCCCGTGGATATCGGCAGGAAATCTTTCCCAGAACCTACTTACTGTATGTGGCATCCACTCGGTCACCCCGCCACGTGCTCCAGCCTCAGACAGAATCACTCCTTGAGGCTCTGCCCGGGCGTTCAGGAGCGTGTTGGCTTTTCTTTGCCTAACCCAGCTCTACGCCTGGTGGAGTCGATCCCTTGATTTTACAGCTGAAGCCACCTCACATCTGTGCGTGGAAGTGCGTGTGAAGGCAGGAGAACTTTGTGTCTTGGGTGGGAAAGGGCTCACACATGACAATATCTGCTGAGAGGACAGACATGGAAAAGGCCTTTTCCCTCGAGCTGTAAATAATTATTGATGTCTGGCTTGCGTTTGCACAGAATGAAAAATTTTGGTTCCTTTAATATTTCTTTGGCACCTAGGACCTAGAGTCACACTGTACTTGGGCAAATATGTGATACATGGATAAACTATTTTAAATTATGTAAAAAAAGGTTTTGGAATTTTGAAAATGAAATTTGGAAACGTTTATATATATGCGATATAAGATATCTACCTGGTTCATACTTTATATGTATCTAAAACATGCAGATTAATTTTCCTTTTCTATCCATGAAATAAAATATACTTAAGCCCATTCTTGAGTTTATTCCAGAAAAAATGACACAGGACAGTAACAGATAATCCAACATCTGTAATGAAACAGATCCCATGATTCCATGCAGACCTTGCTTTGTCCTTCAAAGCAAGAGAGAACCACAGGTTTGAGACTGCAGCATCACCTTGGAAAGCAGCTGCCACTGACCTTCGAGATGCCCTCCTGAGGTGAAGCAGCTTTTGATATGCAAACTAACACGTTCACATATTCCTTCAGGGCAAAGCCTTGCAGAATTCCTGAGATCATTTCTGTCTCTAATATGGTAGTATTCATTTATGGAGCGACAGGTAAGCACAGTATATGTCTCCATGTCCTTTGTCTCTATTTTGTAGTTTGCAGTTTACATATCCTATACACGTTTTGGTAGATTTACATCTGTTTTTTTAAGTGATTGTA
>RJWJ010047996.1:0-10777 GCA_004363605.1 Indri indri | reverse complement strand
GGCTGCAATTGCCAGAAAGAGAAAAAGAAGGCCCAGGACTCGACCTCAGGGAACCCCTGAATTTAAGGGACAAACGCAGGAGAGGATTGAGCAATAGGAGAGAGAAAGGACACTCAGAGAAGCAGGAACTCGAAGACCAGAGCAATAAAAGCCAATGGAGAGGGGAGTTTCAAGAAGTGGTCAACCTTGACGTGTCCTACAGGGGATGTGCAGAAAAAAACGTCCACAGGATTTTGCAATTAGGAGGCCATCAGAGACCTTAGCTAGAGCCCCATTCAGTGGGGGTGGGGGTGGGGGCCAGAAGCCAGAATGCAGTGGGCTGAGGAGTGAATTCCGGTTTGTGGAAGTGGAGATGCGGAGGTGGACCATTCATTCTAACAGTATGATGTAAAGCTGAGGCAAGAGTTGGGCCAGAGGCTTGAAGTAGGCTACAATTGTGACATTTCAGCTTTGCCTTATTTTTTAGACTGGGGATGCCCTGAGCATATTTGTGGTGAGAGGGAAGGGCCCAAGGAAAAGAGAAAGGCCGAAAATTCAGGAGAGAGAGGATCCCAGGTCACGCTCCTAGTGAGGCCATTCATTGTCCGGGCGTGAGGGGGGTGGAAACTGACTCAAGGGACTGTGTCTTGAAAAGCCAGGTGTTTCTCAAGCTGTGGCCGTGGGCCGCAGGACAGTGCTCCCCTCTTCAGATACTAGTGAACCCCGGCAGACTCATGGGGCTCTCCAAATCAGAATCTCTGGGTGGTGGGCCCCAGGACCTGCATTTTAAACCAGCACCCCAGAAGGCCGCCACATAAGAAATGTCGCAGAGTAACAGTGAAGAGAGTGGCTCTGAAGCCAAGTTGTCAGGGTTCAACTCTCGTCTCTGCCACTAACCAAATGTATGATCTTGGGAAATTTATAAAATCTCTCTGTGGCTCTGTTCCCTCCTCTGAAAAATGAGGGAGATAGTACCTACCTCAAGAGGTATTGGTGAGGAGTAAATGGGTTAGGATGCAACAATGCCTGACACATAGTAAATGCACAAGAAATGTGGACACGTTGTTTTTATTCCACACCTACCTCTGCCCTAACGGTTGTAAATTTATGTTACTGGTATGCCCATGAATCACTTGGGGGAAGCTTATTAAAATGCTAAATTTCACTGCTGAAACTCCAGAGATTCTGATGGAGTCGGTCTGAAGTAAGCGCAAAAATTTGCATTTTAAACAAACTCATCCTCTCCCCAGGTAATTTTGGTACAAGTGGGTACGGTACCACACTTCTGGAACCATTGTTCTGTAGGCTTATGCCCAGCAGGCTGGCCGTGCCCTTGTTCCCACCACCGCCTATCCCTGGGAGGGTCAAGATGGTCCTGTGGCCTCTTGCAGCCCTCAGGAGAGTGTTCAGGGAGAAGAGAAAAGACTGCCTGCCAATTAGAGCTAATGGTGAAGATTTTTAAAACAACTTTTGCTTTTAAAAACTCTTGACTCTGAAAGTACTTTCACCCAAATTAGTCATTTTTCAGCCTTAATTGCTACTGATGTTTTATTTGGGAAGAAAGCAATTCGAAAAGAGATCCATATGTGTATGTAGGAACTAATTTTCAGAGACATACAGCAATTTTTCTGGTGTATGTATAGCATAACCATTATGGTGTGTGTTGGTTTCAAACTCAACACTACCAAAAGCCAGAGCAATACAACTTAAAATGTAAATGGGCTCAGCAAACTGAATGCTTTTTTTTTTTTTCCAGTTGGGTAGTGGTTCTACAGTTTCAACTTGAGTACTCAGCACAAGGGATGTCTATTTACATAAATAAAAATAATGGAAAAAATGACTGGAGATGAAATTAGATTCCTCCTGGAAACTCTATGTAAAGACGAGTAATTGAAAAGAAGCCCTATGTCTGGCCCCCTGTGTGCAATGCAAATGAATCTCACTTGATTTTTTTTCTGAGCCACTTTAGGTTAACTTACTGTGAGCGCTGGTGGTTAGTTGTGCTGGGGCATTGCTCATGGGTGGTGTGAAGTTGTCCTGGGGCCTCCTGCTAAGGAAAAGCAGTGTCCAATAGTGTCAGCTTCTGTTCTCTTCCAACCCAGAGCAGATTCATATTACTTTATTAGGGTTCTCTGTATTTTTTATTAAAATTCATTTCTTTGATATAGGAAATGTATTTTTTGTTCGTTTGTTTGTTTTTTTTTTGTTTTTTTGAGACAGAGTTTCACTCTCTTGCCTGGGGCGAGTGCCATGGCGTCAGCTTAGCTCACAGCAACCTCAAACTCCCGGGCTCGAGCAATCCTACTGTCTCAGCCTCCCGAGTAGCTGGGACTACAGGCATGCGCCACCATGCCCGGCTAATTTTTTCTATATATATTTTTAGCTGTCCAATTAATTTCTTTCTATTTTTGGTAGAGATGGGGTCTCATTCTTGCTCAGGCTGGTCTCGAACTCCTGAGCTCAGAACTATCCGCCCGCCTCGGCCTCCCAGAATGCTAGGATTACAGGCGTGAGCCACAGCGCCCGGCCGGAAATGTATTTTTTATTAAAAAGATTTAAGCTTTGCTGCTTAAAAGTCTTCTAGAACCATTGACCTGAGGTTGCAAATGGCCTGTCTAAAGCCATAGCTGGCCGACAGAGGTACTTTTTTTGGCCTGCATAGTGTTTTTAAAATTTCTAAACAGTTGCCAGAGTTTTTCTTTTTTTTTTTCTTAATTGGGAGAGTTCACATTTAAATTCAGATTTTTAAGCTCTTAAAAAACACATGCCATAACCTATATTCTTGCATGATTATAATGAGCTGGAGCCAAGTAGCGGCTGTTCCTTTGATATAGGAAATGTGTTCTCTGCATTAACCTCTCTGTGCCTCGGTTTCCTCATCTGAAATAATAATCATGCCTTTCTCATAGATTTGTTGTGATAAGCAAAGAATTCGATGTATGTAAAACACTTAATGCCTGGCATTTAATGAGTGACACAGTCCCCACCCAGCCCAATCTACTTAAATTCCTATCAGGCCCATAGCTCACATGCACTTGTTTCTGTGACTGTTGCTGTAAGCCACGCAAAAGATGGTAGATATGAAAGTTTCTGGAAGGCAGAGGAGGTCAAAGGGTAGCACTTTCCTGCCAAAAAGAGCTGGCCCCAAGGAATTTAAAAATCTGAGGAGGACCAGAACTAATCTGCCAAGGAAAGGAAGTGAGGGAGGCCAAGTCAGGAATGCATTATAAGCTTCAGAACACTTTCTTTGTTAAACTTTGCCGTGTACATTGAAAGCTGTGGAAGTTCTCCTTTTATTTATTCTCCCATCTCTTCTCCTGTGGTTGTGAGTAGTAAAAGTCCTTAGAAACCCTCAAGCAATTGTGGATGTATTTAAAAGGAAATAAACAAAAAATTCAAGATATGATTGTGCTTCTGAAAAACTCCTAGTAAGAATGGTCACGTGGGGTCAGTTGTGTGAAGCACCCGTGGGGTGACATTCCATTTGTCACCAAGGATTGTCCCATCTTACTGCACTGGCTGCTTTCCACCGGTCTTCCCAGATCCATCCTCAACCCTTCTCCACCTGCTCTGGGCCCCTGGAGGCCGGCCTGTGTGGGCCCTTACTGGCCTTCGCAGACCTCTGCGTCCAGCCAGATTCAGCCAATGAGGGGCATTGGGGAGAGCAGAGCAAGGAGACAAGGCGAGGTTGTATGTTTGTTCTCGCGCTCCTCCCTGCTGGCCTGCTGTGGCTCATCTGTGCCTCCCTGCAGACTACCCCGGGCTTCTGCCAAGCAGCCCTCTCCAGGCAGCTGCTTTCTCCGAGTGCCAGTAACTGCTCTTCCTCCTTCGCCCCTTCTGGTGGGTCAAGGGATGGCAAAGGATTCCTACTGTCGCCGGCCTAAGGAGACCAAACCACTCTTCAGTGGTTTCCCTAAATCCCTCTGGCACCTTTGAGAACAATCTTTTTATTAAACTCTCAATTGTTCCAATTTCAAGGTGGCATTAGTTTCCTGTCAGGACCCTGACTGATAAACTCTTCTACTTTATAACATCCATTACCACTCGCATCCTGCTTGTGTTATAAGAACAGGACCTTCAAAACTTTCTGAACTAGGTCTTTATTGGTAAGTTATTGAATTTGAGCCCATCATGATATGCTCAATGCTCAATCAGTTGTACTAGTAGATTAAGTAATGAGTGAATCAAATATTTAATGATGTCAATGGTCAAATTTTAGAAAATAATATTAATCTACATGAAGTCTTGTCTACCGTTACCTTGAAGTAATAAGAAAAAGCAATGCCTCAGTGTGTGTGCTTCCCACACTGCCTTGGACCAAGGGCACACTCCCTGCCCTCCCCTGTTCCCCCAACCTGGAGCTCACATGTTTGGGTTTTCAAACATAAGGGAAAATTTCTACAAACTGAAAGTGAAGGAGAAGTCTCTACAGAAGGAGAGAACTTGTTAGTGAAGGAGTAGAGTTGCATTATCTACTGCCACAGCCACAGGCACATGTGGCTCTTGAGCGATCGAAATGTGGCTGGTCTGAGATAAGATGTGCTGGAAGCGTAAAATGCATGCTGGATTTCATAGAGTTACCATGAAAAAAAATGCAAAATATCTCACTAATATTTTAAATATTGATTTCTTATTGAGATTATAATCTTTTGAATATATTGGCTTTAATACAATATGTTATTAATATAATTTTTTAAAAATAATAGTAAGTTAGGACTGTTTTGTACCTCTCTCCCTCACCTGAAATCCACGGACCTTATTGACTAAGAGCAAAAGGGAGGGATAGAACTTAATGCTCGGCATACAGCTCACGGCTGGTCTTCTTTGAGCCGCACCCCATGGCATTTGAACGTCTTTTGTAAAGTGTACCGAGGTGGAAAAGAGAGGCCTAGATGTCAGCCCAGGCCACCTGTCCTCTGAGATGTATCTAGGATTCTTCCCAGCATTAGATCCCCATCCAGAAGGAAGCCAGGCACATACTTCTCTTCCTCTAGACACTTCTATTCTCTCCCTCTATAACTCTTCTCCTCCCTGGGTTTGACAGGGACCCAGGAGTGGCCAATATCTCTTTATTCTTTATTTTTCTTCCAGCCTCTCATGCAATGTACTTAAATGTAGCAGACTTTACTGAAAGTTAAAGAGGAAAGGGAGCGATTTCTTTCACACCGGGAACTGGGGACTGCTCACTGGCCACCTTTCTTGACAAGCTGCCTCTTTCCTCGTTCCTGGAACTCCCTGCTCATTCCCAATTTTTTTTTTTTTTTTATTTTTAACCACAGCACTTTAACCGTCTCTTTGTTCTATTCCATCTTTCAAGCCATATCTTGGAGTCTCATTTTCTATACCTAAAGGAGTCTATGAAGTATCTTTCCTAAACAAAGATATTTCTTCCTGAAACACTCCACTAGAACTTAAGACAGGGACTTTCACCTCGTTACATGAGCGATGTTTATTCTATGGTAATGCTTCTCTTCAGGAAATACTGGGGCAGGTGTCTAGCTACCTAAAAATACTTCTCTTCCCCCCGTTCTAGGACAATGGCCAGGGCTAGAGAAACTCTTCCTACCAAAGGTTTTGAGGAGGCTTCCAGTGACCATGTGCTCACTAACTTTCCATGGCAGTCTTCTGTATTAGCTTCCTATGGCTCCTGTAAAAATTTCCACAGACTTAGTGACTTAAAGCAACACACATTTATGCTCTCCCAGTTCTGGAGGTCAGAAATTTAAATGCAGTTTCATTGGGCCAAAATCAAGTCATCAGCAGGGCTGTGCTTCCTGTGGAGGACCTAGAAGAGAACTCATTTCCTTGCCTTTTCCAGTTTCCAGAGCTGTGTTCATTGCACTCATTGGCTCGAGGCCCCTTTGTCCAGTTGCAAAGCCAGCAGCATAGTATCTCGCTTTAGTTCCCAGATTGCCTTCTTCTGTCTCTGCAGTCTAATCCAGGCCTCCCTCTCGTAAGGACTTTGTGACTACATTTAGAGCACACGAAGATGACACAGGATAATTTCCCCATCTCAAGATCTCTAACATAATCACATCTAAAGTTCATTTGCCAGATGAGGAAACATTTACAAGTCCCAGGGATTAGGACATGACCATCTGTGGGGACCATTCCCCCTTACAGCTTACCCAGCTGGGAGTGAGGGCTTTAACCAGGATTCTTTTTTATCTTTGAAACCAGGAAATAGTGCCTAATATATACATATGAGCAGTTCTGACATTCTTCATACAGTCACAGAGAGCAAAAATATGCCCCTAATCCCAGCCCTAGAATGCACCCCTGCAAGTGGCAGCTTTTAAAATCCATTCATTCGTTCATCCTTCAATCCATTTATTCATTCATTTATTCCTTCATTCACTAGTCCACAAACATGTATTGAGATTGTACTATGTGCCTGGCCCTGTGCTGGCATTGGCTGGAATTGAATAAATATGTTCCCTGAGCTCAAGGGGATCAGATTCATGGTGATGGTGGGTGATGGGGGAAAGGGACCGGATAAGTAAGCCAAAGAAATAATGTGTTGTGAATTCCGCTACAGCAGAGGTATACACGCAATGGGAGGTGCAATCTGTCCTTGAAAAAGGGTGGTATGAAGTTAAAGTGGCTTCTTGTAGGAAGTGATACTCTAAGTTTGGAAAGATGAGATGAACTTTGCTAAGCAAAAGGTGTGGCAAGAGCAAAGGGCAGCAATATTGAACAGCTTGGTGTTTTTGGTGAAATATAAACTTTTCTTGAAGATGAGAGCAGTGGTTATCCTATTTAGCTTCCCACTGAATTCCCCTGGAACTGGGCAGAGTATTAAAACACAGATGCCTCAGATCTACTCCAGAGATTCTGGTCTCGTTGGTCCGGGGTGTGGCCTGGGCATCACGTTTTAAAAGCTCGAGGTGATTCTAATGTGCAGCCACGTTTGAGAACCGCTGGCCAAAAGCATAATGAAGAGAAAAATGGTGGCACGAAATAAGGCGGGGAGAAGTGGTGAGCATGGCTTGCCATAGGGAGCTGTGTGCCCTCCTGTGGAATAGTCAAGGGGAGTGATTTGGGGTTTTCGTGTTTGTTGTTTTATTTTGTTTTTGGTGGTGACTTCCAACATTTTCCTTTCTTGCTCCAATGGCAGTTTGTTTTATTGCTTTTGCCTTCAGGCTGTCTTGGCTTCACATGCGGTTTACACAAAAGCTTCAGAAACTGTTAGAATTTAATGTGTTTATCTGGATGCTGTATATTAAAGCCACTGGAAAGGATTATTCTCTGGACCACACGTGGGCTCACCATGGACTAACCCATGACCTTAGGAAAGATACTCTCTGAGGCTGATTCCTCATCTGCAAAATGGGGATAAATGTTTAGAAATATTTATGAGTTATCGTAAGATGTAAATACTTGGGAGAGATAAAATTCCTTAGGGCAGTGCTTGGCACAGTTCTCAGGAAAGACTCACTTTGTTATTATCATCTGAACCTGCTTCTTAAAGGGAACCTGGGGGATTGTGGGAAACAAAAGAATACACAAATACAGAGAAACAGTAGCACTCCAATGTGTCTGCTCTTGTGGCAGCTAGTCCCCAAAGACAGCTCTTGAGGAACCAGGCTTCAATATTCATGCCCTGGTGGCATCACCTCCCAGTGAATCTGGGCTGTCCCTGTGATTCACTTTTCAGTAGAGAATGTGGCAGAAGTGATACTCTGTGACTTCTGAGACTAGGTCAAAAGAAGTCTTGCAGCCTCCACCTGGGACCTTGAGAATGCTCTGTCTGGTTCCACTCGCTTGAAATGGCAATACTGTGAGGAAATCCAAATGGGCTACCGGAGAGGCAGCATGGAGAGGCAGAGGTGCCTGGCCAGCCAGCTCTGGTTCCTCCAGCAGTCCCAAGGGATGTACCAGTCATGCGAGTGAGAATGCCATGTGGATATCTCGTGCAGTTGAACCTCCAGATGATTCCAGGCTTAGCTTCTATTTGACTGTGACCACATGAGAACCTCTAAGCAAGAACTGTTCTCAGAACTAAGGCTGGTCAGCAAACTGACCTATCAAAGAAAAAAAATGGTTTTAAACCACTAAGTTTTGAAGTGGTTCATTATACATCAATACGTAACCACAACATAACAAAACAGTTCTCTCCATCCAACATTTTATCATCTTACTCTGAAGTGCATCTGCAAGGAGCACTTGAGACAGGTTTCAGGGGAGTCGAACCCCTTAGATGGTGGCTGGCTTCCCTCAGACTGAGCATTGCAAGAGTCCCAGGTGGAAGCTCCAAGAGTGTTGACCTTGCATGACATTCCACAGTCGAAAATGAGTCACAGCGCCAGCCCAGATTCACAGGGTGGTAACGACACTAGGGCATGAATACGGGAAGCCTGGTTCATTGGGGGCTCTTTGGAAACTAGCCGCCACTAAAGCAGATAAACTAGAGTGCCTCTGCCCCCTCCGTGTAAGCCTGGCTGCCTAATTGGCTGTTGAATTGTTATATCTTGCAGTCAAATTATTTTACCGATTCTATTTATGGAATTCTATTCACAGAAAGACACTGCAAGCTGCCAACTAAAGAATAAACAGAATCAGAAACTTTCCAGGGCTGAAGGACTCTGACCTGCAGATGCCCTTTTGTTTGCCCACACTGTAGCTAATTATGATCTTCTGGGGCTCTCATTAATGGTCAGGAAAACTAGGTATTCAGCAGTGCGGCCAACCTTTATTGTTTCTTCTACAATTATTATTTGTAACACAAATTTAAGGTCTTGAAGGAGAAAAATAAATATCTGCCTCTGTTTTTGTTTTGCCTTATGTAACCGGGAGATGATCCACTTTGTAGTTGCATTAATAAAGCTATAAAAATGTAATGAAATCCTTGTTTGTCAGAACAGTAACATGGGCACACCCATGTTCTAGTTAAAAAAATATTTGCCTGGATTAGGATGATTCTCATCACACCTACCACACCCTGACTGGGTGGAGAGCATTTTAAGATTGGTGTAATAACTATATTTACTTTAGTCTAGGGCACATTTCTTTTTTCTAATAAGTCGACTTATTTTTTAGAGCAGTTTCAGGTTTATAGAAAAGCAGAAAGTACTTTGAACAGAGTTTTTATATACCTTCTCTCAATACAACCCTCCTCAATATCCCCTATTACTATAATATTATCTTGCTTTGGTGAGGTGCATTGGTTACAATGATGAGACAAAACTGATATATTATTATTAATTAAAGTTCATAGTTTATATTAGGATCTACTTTTTTGTTGTACATTCTATGGGTTTTGACAAATGTATAATGTTACACATTCATCATTACAGTATCATACATAATAGCTTCCCTGCCCCACGAAATCTGGGATTCATCTGACACATTTCTTTTGCACATTTTAATGTCTCAGATATGGGAATATCCAAGTCCCATCGATGGCTCCAATTAATATAATACCCTTTCTTTCCTTCCTTCCTTCCTTCCTTCCTTCCTTCCTTCCTTCCCTCCCTCCCTCCCTCCCTCACCTGAGAGGCTGTTATTAAATTGACAGCATGCTTTACAGTTGATGGCACCTTTTCATTGAGAAAATATAGCAGTAAAGGATGCCCTGGTGCAAAGCCTGATTTACACTCGCTCCTCTTTTATTGCATCACTGAGAATAACTAACAAGACCCATTCAATTCTCCTCCCAACTGGAGACGTGGGGGAGGTTTAACCTGATGCAGCAGACCCTGTCGGCCATGTGCACGTACTGCCTTTTCCCTGCAAACAGAATCTGGTTTTGTGTTCAAGAGGTGTGCCATGTTTCCTCTGCTTTCCCCTTGCGGACCCCTCTCCTCCATCCTTCTCCACCTGCTCTGCCCCCAGAGGCTGCCCTGTTTAGATCACATCAACAAGCCCCAAGCCCTTTTGCTTTCAGTGTGTTCTATCAGGCCAGGCAGGGGCACACAGGGAGGGAGGAGGGTATTGATTCTTCAGGTTCTCTTCTTGACCCCCGCTGAAGATGGCTCTGTTCCTTCATAGTCACTGCTCCTCCCGAGGTGGCTGAATCTTTCTTCCTGTGGATTTTGTGAACTCTCCTTCACCTCATTCCCTCCTTTGCCCAGGGATGGTGGCAGCCTGTGTTTTCATACTATCCCTTGTGGTTCCCCTAAAGCCTGGCCACATATTTACAATTAGGCCCTTTGTAAATTCACCCTCTTAGAACTGTCCTCATTTGAATGTGCCTTCTGGTTGCTATCAGTTTCCCTATGATACAGGTTGCAAATGGAGATCACCTTCACCTCAGGGACAGCAGGCCACAGTCCCAGGGATGAATTAGGGTGGGTCTAAACAATTCTTGGTGATCTCAATCATGGTTGCTAATGATTGATCTAGGCCCTAGAGTCTCGGGATTCCAATAAAAGTAAGAGGAAGTCTGCTGGGGGACTTCTTTTTTCGAATATAAAGACAGATGGCTTTATAATAGAAAAAGAAATTTGTTCCTGCTGGTTTTTTCCTCCAATGGAAACTGGTGTGAGTACATAATCCCTGGAGATGCAACAGCTACCCTGTGACCACAAGGTGACCAAAAGAAAAACATTTTTAAAAACCCTATTTTGTCTAGAGAGTCAGGGAACAATACACACACACACACACACACACACACACACACACACACACACACACACACAATCTCCTTAATGGCATTTCAGAGCCATTGCATAAAATCTGAAACCGCCCTTTTTGGATTACTCTTTGGGTGATATGATTAAAGGCCCTTACTGGTTATGCCACTGAAAGTTAGCAAAATCCATTCCTACCTGATAGAGTGAGGACAGGGGTTTGATAA
>RJWJ010047995.1:0-10759 GCA_004363605.1 Indri indri | reverse complement strand
TCTTTACATCATGGCTTACTGAATATTTTAAGCTCACTGTTGAGAACTACTGTTCAGAAAAAAAGATTCCATTCAAAATATTACTGCTCACTGACGATACACCTGATCACCCAAAAGCTCTGTTGGGGATGGACAAGGAGATGAGTGTTGTTTCTGCAGCTCATGGATCAAGGAGTAATTTTTACGATCAAGTCTTATTATTTAAGAAATACAGTCTGTTAAGATTTGGCTGCCGGCCGGGCGCGGTGGCTCATGCCTGTAATCCTAGCACTCTGGGAGGCCGAGGCGGGTGGATTGTTTGAGCTCAGGAGTTTGAGACCAGCCTGAGCAAGAGCGAGACCCCGTCTCTACTAAAATAGAAAGAAATTAATCAGACAACTAAAAATATACAGAAAAAAAACATTAGCCGGGCATGGTGGCACATGCCTATAGTCCCAGCTACTTGGGAGGCTGAGGCAGAAGGATTGCTTGAGCCCAGGAGTTTGAGGTTGCTGTGAGCTAGGCTGACACCATGGCACTCTAGCCCGGGCAAAAGAGTGAGACTCTGTCTCAAAAAAAAAAAAAAAAAAAAAAGATTTGGCTGCCATAGATAGTGACTCCTCTGATGGATCTGGGCAAAGTAAATTTAAAACCATCTGGAGAGGATTCACCATTCTAGACACCATTAAGAACATTTGAGATTCGTGCGAGGAGGTCAAAATATCAACATTAACAGGAGTTTGACCAAAGAGTTGACTCTAACCCTCGTGGCTGACTTTCAGGGGGCTCAAGACTTCCGTGGAGGAAATAACTACAGATGTGGTGGAAATCGCAAGAGAACTAGAATTAGAAGAGGAGCCTGAAGGTGTGACTGAATTGCTGCAATCTCATGATAAAACTTGAATGGATGAGGACTTGCTTCTTACGGATAAGCAAAGAAAGTGATTTCTTGAGATAGAAATCTACTTCTGGTGAGTATGTTATGAACAACATTGAAATGACAACAAAGGAGTTAGAATATTATATCAACTTATTTGATAAAGTACTGGGCAGGGTTTGAGAAGATTGACTCCAATTTTGAAAGAAGCTCTACTGTGAGTAAAATGCTATCAAACAGCATCACACACTACAGATAAATCTTTCATGCAAGGGGGAGTCAATCAACGAGGCCCACTTTACTATTGTCTCATTTTAAGAAATTACCGGAGCCAAACCCAACCTTCAGCAGAAACCACCCTGATGAGTCAGTAGCTGTCAATGTTGAGGCAAGACTCTCAAACAGCAAAAAGACAATTACTTGCTGAAAGCACAAATGACATTACCATTTTTTAGCAATAAAACATTTTTAAATTAAGCTTTATACATTTTTTTAGACATAATGCTATTGCACACTTAAAAGACTATAGTATAGTGTAAAAATAACTTTTCTATTCACAGGGAAACCAAAAAATTTGTGACTCACTTTATGGCAATATTCACTTTATTGTGGTGGTCTGGAACTAAACCTGCAATATCTCTGAGCTAGCAGGTACAGCCTGCCTATACAGTTGATCCTTGAACAACATAGGTTTGAACTGTGTGGGTCCACTTATACGTGGATTTTATTCAACCAAATTTGGATGGAAAACACAGTAGTTGGGAGACATGAAACCCACATACACACGGAGGGCTGACTTTTGGTATATATACATACACATACGTGGGTTCCACAGGGCCAACTATAGGACTTGAGTATGCAAGGATTTTGGTATACATGGGAGTCCTGAAACCAATTCCCTGCATATACCACGGTATGACTATATATTAAGTTATTTACATTCTTTTTGTATCATCTATTAACGACAGAAATCTTCAATGTTAAATTATTTAATCTAAAAAATTTATCTTAAAGCTTAATTGGAATTTGTATCAGTTTGCCCCATTTAATGTTCCTTGCCTTGAAATTTTGCCTGATGTTGACATTTGTAAAACATGCTTTCCTTATATTTGTATCTTCTTGGCATATTTATCTCTTTATTTTTAACCTGTGTTATTTTATAATACATACTTCTCTTATAAACAGCATTTAGTTGTTTTAACTTTATAATACTTGCCCTTTAATAGTTACATTTCTTGATAACTGACATATTTAACTATGCTTACATTACTTTTATTTTTGGACTTTCTCATTATTTTTTCCCACCCATCCCCTATATTTTTCCATTCTCCAATTTTCTTTATTTAAACATTTTTTAAAATAATTTATAAGTTATATATACTATTTTCATTTTGCAATAGTATTCTCTAGAATAAATAAAGTAAATAAGCCAGATAAATGAATGAGCCTGTATTTCTCTACTTACATTAAAAATAAAATGGAATTTGTTGACTCTCCTCTTGTAAGACGAGGGATACAATGTGATTATCTTCTTCCCTTTATTTAATTAAACCCTTTTCTCTAACACCTCCTGGCTATTATTATATTTATTTGAATAATATTTTGTTGGTTCTTTCAATAATAAATGCTGACATTTGTATTACATTTAATAATGATGTCAGCAATAATTATACAATAATTTTTAAAATGCCATGTCTTTGTATCTTTGAGGTTTTGTTCAATCTTTCATTTTTTATTATTTGGCCAACTGGAGTGTTTCCAGAAGGATAGGTGGGTGTCCTTCCCTTACGACCACCAGTCACCTTCTACCTTGTCTTAGTTTGCTCAGGCAACTATAACAAAATATTTTAGACTGAGTACTTTATAAACAACTGAAATTTATTGCACACAGTTATGGAAGTTTGGAAGTCTAAGATCAAAGAACCAGCAGGTGTGATGTTTGGTGAGGGCCTGGTCCTCACAGATGGCACCTTCTACGTGTGCTCTTACAGTAGAATAGCAAAGAAAAGAGACAAACTCACTCCCTCAAGCCCTTTCAGAAGGGCACTAATCCCATCTATGAGGGCAGAGCTCTCATGAACTAATTGCCTCCCCAAGGCTCCACCTCTTAGTACCATCACCTTGGGGATTACATTCCAACATATGAATTTTGGGAGGACATAAACATTCAGACCACAGGATACCTATCCTTCAAAATTTACATCTGTTGTCACATAGTCTGAGAAGGCTTTCATGCCCACTCTCTCTTAAGCTTGCTCACTCTATCCTTTATGATACTACTGTACCATATATAATGCAGGCATTTTCTACAGCTTGAGTTTTTATATTCCAGTGGGATATTATTAATAACTTGATCTTTTGATTACAGAATATGGTTATTCTCTGTAGGTGACTTTTCGTTAAAACTAAATCTCAGCTATACACTAGTCCTTTAAGTAAGAATTTTATTAATAAAAACCACATGTGTCTGTAGCTGTTTTGAGCAGTATTGTGCTGTTTTGATCACAGTGATAGGAGAAAAGATGATGATAGTATGTTACAAATTCTGTGCTGGTACTGAAATGAAAAGAAAGGACCTCATTTTTTGACCAAAATACAGATGTAATGAACACGTTCAAAATAATTAGATTTTATAGCTAAACCTGTAAGCATACATATATACCTTATTTTCTGAAATTCCTGCAGGAGCAGTTGCTTTCTTTCAGTTAGTTTAAAATTCTCTGGCCCAAGAAATTGTTTTGATGTAACTTGTGATGATTCAAGGTTTCTCTGGAATGTTATTATTGTGTTATTAATTATTTACAATTTTTTTTTCTATTTTACAAAATTCTCTCAAGATAGAGTCTTACAATCATTTTTTCATCCCTAGCTTCTAGCACATTATCTGGAACATATCATGAATTTAATATATGTTAACTGAAAGGCCATAGTAAATGATGAGTCTTCCTTCTCTCCAGTTTATTATCTTGTTCCATTTGACCTTTATACCATCTTGTACAGGATAGGGTGGTTGCATTTTTATGGAAGGAATATGTTCTGGAGTACACATATAATTCAAAGCTCAATAATTCAAGACTACTTTTCCAAAAGTCATGAGTGTGAAATGTGTGTGTTGAGGAAGCAGGGGTAGGTGGGACAGCGGGTTGACTAAATTTATGTTCTAAATCAATAAATTCACAATCATTCTAGCATATTTTTGTTTTCAAGTTATAGTTTTTTTCTCAGCATTTTCTATTATAGTTGCAGAGTGTGGTAACCTAAATTAATGGTACAGCATATTATGGCAGTTGTTTGGCTTCCTTAGTTGCATTTTTTAGCACATGTAAATTTCATTCCAAAGTTATTAACTTTCAGAAATATTTTTTTAGCAACAGCACTGCCACTTTAAAAATGTTTGAGTGAAGTAGTTTTAGGATAATGAAAAGTATATTGAAATTTAACAACATTAATGTTAAAATAATAACTCAAGAGTAAACAAATTGCATGTATTTTATAAACATTGTACAAATAAAGTATGGTGGGTATTTTTATTTATCAGCAAAAGTGGCACTAACTTAAACTCAGTTTATATTCACTCATTCTGCCAACTTTGAAATTGTTACTGACACAATTTTTACGGAGGAAGGAATCATTTTAAATTGTCCCTATTATATCCTCATGTTGTAATATAAATAAATGCATAAAATGCAATTCCATTATATTGGTAAAAATTATATTGGGTATATTATTTCCTCAGCTAAGCTCAAAACTTCTTGAGGGGAACAGATTGTTAACAACTAATTTGGTGTACCTCTTAGGTTGATACCTTAAAGTTAAGCATTTAGTTAGTAATTTCTTATGGAAAGTTGCTGTTAAATCCACAGAAATTGATGAAATGTATTTCCATAATTTACTGTCTTTGCTAGCATGTTAGAATAAATTCATGATACCTGTACTTGGACTAATCAAAAATCTCCATACTGTTCTGTCTGAGACAGAATCTCCTGCTAACAAGAAACATATTTCAGGACTGGCTCTCAGGCAGGAAGCTTTTATTGATGCATGTATAGATACATTCTACAGAAGTGTAGCACCAGCAAATGGGCAGGAATTTTTGAATTACAGTTGGAAAAAAATCCATCAGGAGTGACAGACCTTGCAGTTAGAGAAATAAAGTCTTTTAATAGAAAGTTTACTGCAGCCAGTAGTAGGAATTATGAAACCGTATGGTTGCAAAACAATCAGTGCCTCCATCTATATGGCAACTTCACGATAGTTTCAGCACTAATGGACAACATGACCATCTTTGGAATTCACATTGAATTTCTGAATACATGCCAACAGGAAGGAAAAGAAAAACAACTCTTGCATAAATGACAAGGTCCTATTGAATACACTGTAGAAAATCAGGTTCCGCTGAAGCAGTTTACAGCAAGCATTATTGGGCAAACTCAGATATTATGAGACACCTGCTATTCTTAAGCTTGTTGCAAAGATCACCGTGGAGTTGGTCTACTTAGGCTCAGCCAGATACTCAGACTCCTAGGACCTGAATAGGACAAACTTAGCATTACAAGCACATTGGACAGGAAACACAGCATGCCAGTGGGACATTACTTTCTCACTGGAGTCCTCACAGCAATTCAGGTGCTATTCTTTGTTCCCTATGACCAATGACAATTTGGGTACAAAGAAACAAGATCTACATAGTTAGGAGCAGGGATTGCCTTGGCTTAAAATCACTATGCAGCACAAGAGCTGGTATCTTATGTAACAATTTCATGGGTATCACTTCCAAGGTTTCTGTGAGGGACATGCACAGTTACAAGAATCTCCATATTCAGAGAAGCTCAAAGCTATGGCCTTCTACTAGGTTTATAGTTCATTCAGAGTTCTTCCATCCAGATGAAATTTATCAATTGGGTATCATTTTTCCCATAAGCAGTGTTGCCTGGTGTTTGTTAGATTAACTTTAGATTAGATTAACTTTATCTAATCTTTTCCCCATAGATGATAAAGTTAATTTGGGAGAAAGAAGAGAGTGACATATTGGCTACCTTCAGGGAACAAAATCTAACAGCACAGATGGTAGCAGAGGAGATACCAGTTACAGATCTGAGGAGCTAGAGTTGATGATGGTATGACTCAGCCCACTGAGATTAAATGTCATATTTGCGAGGACAATGAATGGGGATAAATAGGTCTCCCACTTTTTATTAGAAGGTTCCTTAAAATAAACATACGACTATGGTCAGAGAATAGAAACATTAATTTGCTTCTGGTTTTGACCTCGCTATCTACCCTCCAGTACCTAGGATGCTCATGAACAAAATTGTAGGATTGTTGTGGTCTCGATAAAATAAATTAAAAAAAAAATGGCCCCTATTTTGGAGATCTACTTAAAGGATGAAAATTTATGGAAAACTGTATCTGTTATTTAGTCGTTAAGGTTGGGAAACAGGGGAAAAGCAGAGAGGTAGGGAAATTCTGACCCCTTGAATTAAAAAGTTTACAAGGTACCATAGCTACCTCCTTTTTAAAGGAGTTTAGGACCCTAGGATGAGAGCCTAAAGACAGAAGGAATCTTTTTCACAGTACTTAGAACTGAAATGTGGCAACTAAGAGAACAGTAGAAGTGGCAGAAGGCATAGACTACAAATTGAACCTACTCTCTGTGTCACTCTTAAACCCTAATGTTGCTTTATTTGTACTTAGGACAACTGAATTTTATCTAGCTCCCCCCACCCCACAAGACTCTAGGAGAATTCTAATGATATTAAGAACTCATCTAACAGAGCTGAGACAGAAATGAGAGCTCTGTAGAAGTTAGAAGGCTTCCAATATTTGGAGGATGAGCCAATTAATATTTTAAGTACCAAAATGAGTTCTCTGGGGATTTGTCCTAGGAATTCAAGGTTAGTTTAAACATATTAATAAAATAAAGGAGAAAAATCATATAAGCATCTCAACAGATGCAGAAAGCATTTGAAAAAATTCAGTACCAGGTTTCTCAGCAAAGTTTTAACAAAAGAGAATTCTTCATTGTGATGAAGGGCATCTATGGAAAGCTACAGCTAACATTGTCCTGAATGGTGAAACACTAAACACTTTCCCTCTAAGATTGAAACAAGGCATGGATATTTGCTGTCACCACTTTTATTCAATATTATATTTGTGGTCCTAGCAAAGTCGTATAAGATCAATACAGAGAAATCTACTTTATTTTTATATATGAACAAAAAACATTTGGAAAATAAAATTAACAAAATAATTCCTTTTACAACAGAGATAAAAAAAACCCAGACTACTTAGATATAAATTTAACAAAAGATGTGAAAAACCTCTAAGAGAAAAGTGAAATATGTTACCAAAGGTAATTAAAGAAGACTATAATAAATGGAGAGATAATTTGTATTCATAGATTGAAGAACTCAATATTGTTAAGATGTCACTTCCCCCAAAAACAGTCTATAAATCAACTCATTGCCAGTCATAATCTTAGCAGGCTTTATTAAAAAACAGAAATTGAAAAGCTGATTCTAAAATATATTTGGGGATGCAAAGTAACCAAAAGAAACTTGAAAAAGAGCAGAATTATAATACTATTACTACCTGACATCAAGATTTACTATAAAGCTATAATAACCAAGATAGTATAATACTGGCATGGGACAGACAAATAGATCAACAGACCCAAACAGAGTCCTGAAAGAGACCCAGGTTTATTTGGTCAATAAATTTTCAACAATTTTGCCACTATAATTCAGTGGGGAAAAGAAATTCTTTTAAATAAGTGATGCTAGAACAACTGGATGTCCAAATGGAAAAACATGAACCTTAATCCCTACCTCTCAACATACATAAACATTAATTCAGGATAGTTCATAGACCTAAATACAAAAGCTAAACTGTAAAGCTTCTGAAAAAAAAACAAAAGCATAGGATATGTTTGTGACCTGAGAATAGCCAGAGGGTTCTTACACAGGACACAGAAAGTAATATGCATGAAAGAAAAATTTGATAAATTAAACTTCATCAAAATTAAAAATGTATACTCATCAAAATAGATCACTAAGAAAATGTATGAGCAGTCATAGATTAGAAGAAAATAGTCATAAAGTATATGTCTGACACTGGTCTTGTTTCTAGAATAGATTTTTTTTTTAAATGTCCTACAACTCAATAATAAAAAGACAACATTATTTTGTTTAAATGGACAAATGTTTGAACATATGCTTCACAAAGAAAGATACATCGCTGGCCAATAAGTACATGAAAAAGACATCACTTGGCATCAGGGAAATGCAAATTAAAATAACAATGAGATACAACTCCATACCCAGTAGAATAGTTAAAATTTAAAAGACTGATAATACTAAATGTTGAAAAGGACATGGACCAACTGAAACTCTAATTTGTTGCTGACAAGAGTGTATAATGGTACAATCACTTGGGGAGTTTCTTATAACACCAAACATTTTTCTATCCTCTAACCCAGCAATTCCACTCCTTGGTATTTATCCCAAAGAAAGGATAGGTCTACAAAAAGACTTGCACAAAGATGTTCATAGCAATTTTATTCATAATAGCCCCAAACTGGAAACATGTCAGGTGTATACTAACAGGAGAATGGCTAGACAAACTGTAGTATGTTCATGAATGGAATACTATTCAACAATAAAAATGAACTACTGATATGCACTACAACATAGATGTATCTCAAAACATGATGCTGAGTGAAAAAGGCCTTACATAAAAGAGTATATATTACATGATTTTATTTATGTGATAGTTTAAAAAAAGGCAAAACTAATCTTATGTGAAAAACATTAAAATAATGATAGCCTGTGGGGCTGGGGATGGACTGAAAGAGACAAGAGAGAACTTTGGGGTATGATGCAAATGTTCTGCATCTTGGGTCACACGGGTGTACACGTTTGTCAAAATTCACTGAATTGTAAAATTTAAGATTTGTGCCTTTTATGTGTGTACATAAGTAAAATACTGGAAGATAACATCTAAAAATTGTAGTAAATATGTTAGATTAGTAAGAAAATGAATGATTTCTAACTTTCTGATTCACTGATCTACTGTGTATTATAGCTAGTCTCGTCTCCAAAGACTGTCCTCTAATCAACTGTGCCTCCCAATGTTTGCTCTTTTGTAGTCCCTTCCCTTATGTCTGGGCCGGCTGTGTAAATCACTATTAACCAATAGAGTGTAGTGAAAGTGACTGTGTAACTTTTAAATCTAAGTTATAAGATGCCTTGTAGCTTCTTTTCGGACCTCTTATAATGCATGCTCGGGGGAAATGAACTGCCATGTAAAAAGTCCAACTACCTTAGACTGCTATGCTGAGAGGAAACCCAAACTAGCCATGTGGACAGGTCACTTGGAGAGAGAGGGATGCCTGGCCAGCCCCCACTTGTTCTAGCCTTTCCAGCTGAAATACCAAACACGTGAATGAAGAAGCCATTTTGGACATTCGGTTGTGTCAGGCTTTCAGATGACTTCAGTCCCAGCTGCCATTTAACTGCAGTGAACTACCCAGCTGAGTCCAGTCAACCCACAGAACTGTGAAAAATAATAAGTTATTGTTTTAAGCCACCAGTTTTTGGGGTGGTAGCTTAAACTATAGCATTTCTATAGATAAATGAAACATTATACATAGATACATGCATATATACATGGACATATAAATACATAGATGCACAAAATGTACTATTTCTATAATTAAAAAATAAATTTTATATTTTTCTGCCTTTATAAACATGATGCCAAGTATTATGACTCTCATTCAGTTAATTTATTCATTTACAACATACATTAAGTGCCAGATATGTACTAAAAACTGCTAGAGATACAAAATGAACATGACATAGATGCACAGCTGTTGAATTCCATTATTTTACACGTTAAGTGTGTGAGGGGAATGTCTGGGGTCATGAAGGTAGAAACGACCACAAGGCAATTAGAAATTCAAGTCTAGCACTCAGTATATATTTAAGAATTACCTTAATTTGTATGTGTGCTTAAGTCAAGAGAAGAGATGAATTCTTCCAGAAAGAGAGATTTAGGGGGAAAAAAGAATGGGACCTACAATGGGATCCTAGGCAGAGAGAAGAGTGGTTATTAAGAGACAGACCACAACAGAGCTATCAAAGAGATAGGAGGAGAATAAGGAATACTAGTGTCCTAGAAGAGGAAGAAGGAATTTTAAGGAGGATATGGTTAATTATGTTTATTCTCACAGAAGTCAAATATGATAAGAACTAAAAAGTATCCAGTACAATTGCCAATTAGAATATACATTGGTTACCAGTCTCAGCATGAGTGAGACCCTGTGTCTACAAAAAAAAAGAAAAATTAGAAGAGCATGATGGCGCATGCCTGTAGTCCCAGCTACTTGGGAGGCTGAGGCAGTAGGATTGCGTGAGCCCAGGAGTTTGAGGTCGCAGAAAGCTATGATTATGTCACTGCACTCTAGCCCAGGTGACAGAGCAAGACCCTTTCTCAAAAAAAAAAAGGGATATACACTGGTGACCTTGGAGTGGTTTCAATAAATGTGCAGTCAGTAACAGGGATGGATAAACATGAGGATAAAAACAGATTGTAGGCCGGGCGCGGTGGCTCATGCCTGTAATCCTAGCACTCTGGGAGGCCGAGGCGGGCAGATTGTTTGAGACCAGCCTGAACAAGAGCGATACCCCGTCTCTACTAAAATAGAAAGAAATTAATCAGACAACTAAAAATATATAGAAAAAATTAGCCGGGCATGATGGCGCATGCCTGTCGTCCCAGCTACTTGGGAGGCTGAGGCAGGAGGATCGCTTGAGCCCAGGAGTTTGAGGTTGCTGTGAGCTAGGCTGAAGCCACGGCACTCTAGCCCAGGCAACAGAGGGAGACTCTGTCTCAAAAAAAAAA
>RJWJ010047994.1:0-10761 GCA_004363605.1 Indri indri | reverse complement strand
GGGAGGCTGAGACAGTAGGATTGCTTGAGCCCAGGAGTTTGAGGTTGCTGTGAGCTAGGCTGACGCCACGGCACTCGCCCCAGGCAAGAGAGTGAGACTCTTGTCTCAAAAAAAAAAAAAAAAAAAAAGAAATGTATTTTTGTGAACAGTAGACATTAAATTCTTGACCAGATGGTTGTAGAACAGATGGCTGTGTTGGCCACAAAGGAGACCAAATTAAAGAGGATGGATGGATTCTTATAAATCCAGTCCCACTACTGAAAAGCAACTCCAAGCCCTATGATGATAGGTCAGTAGCATCTTTATTATCCACATCCATGTAAATTCTTTTCATTCTGCTAACAAATTACACAGCGAACATAGAACATACATTCACAAAATACAGAACTTCAAGACTAGATATAAGAAATAACGATTTAAGGCAGGGCACAGTGGCTTATGCCTGTAATCCTAGCACTCTGGGAGGCCGAGGCAGGAGGATCACTTGAGGTCAGGACTTTGAGACCAGCCTAAGCAAGAGTGAGACTGCATCTCTACTAAAAATAGAAATGAGTCCAGGAGTTTGAGGTTGCTGTGAGCTAGGCTGATGCCACTGCACTCTAGCCCAGGTGACAAAGTGAGATTCCATCGCAAAAAAAGAAAAAAGAAACATTTTTACAAATGGCCTGTCCTCTATGATGGGGTAAACTGCCTAAAGAAATTGCTGCATATTGGACTTCTACATAAGAATTAATTTGAAGAAAGGTTTCTATTACTTTAAAAAGTCTAAAAACTACTTGTCTGAAGGGTGGCAAAACTATTACAATTACATGTGCATTTTTAAAAAGAGGTAGTATTTCAAAGTGCTTTGGATGATTTGCATAAAGCTAAAACTTATCAAATATTTCATAGCCCACAAAGATCCAAAATGCAGAAAATATCATACACAAAAATATTTTTTGTATTAATGTATTATTTAACATATTGCTGACTTTCGGATTTTGCTTACTTACAAACAGGCTCCAGAGAGGTACATCTGAGTTTAGGGTGTTATCCCTGGCCTTGAGAATCAGTGAAGTCATACTGTTTTGGAATCTCAGGCACATGACTAATGTATGACTTTTATAAAAAGGACTAGCGGTCCTTAACACTTGAAGATTTTGTTGCTAGAATGGCACATGCTTTGCCTATAGTCCTCCCTGCACTGATGCTACACTATTATGCTGTTCACAGCCACGACTTCTGTCGGTAGGACCCTGACTCAGTTTGGGCTGGCATAACAAAGTACCATAGACTGGGTGGCTTATAAACAATTTATTTCTCACAGTTCTGGAGCCTGAAAGTCTGCGATCGAAGTGACAGCATGGTAGGGTTCTGGTAGGACTCTCTTCTGAGTTGCACGCTGCAAGCTTCTTGTATCCTCACATGGCAGAAAGAGAGTGAGCTAGCTCTCTGGACTCTTCCGTTAAGGGTACTAATCCCATTCATGAGGGCTCTAGCCTCGTAACCTAACTACCTCCCAAACATCCCATCTCCAAATATCATCACATTGGAGATTAGATTTTAACGTGAATTTGCTGGGGAGAACACAAGTGTCCGTAACAAACCCTATTTCTTTCTTTCTTTCTTCCTTTTTTTTTTTTTTTGAGAGACAAGGTCTCACTCTGTTGCCCAGGCTGATCTCAAGCTTTTGAGCTCAAGGATCCTTCCACCTCAGCCTCCTGAGTGGCTGGGACTACAGGCGCACGCCACTGGCTCCAGGCTTAAGATCCCATTGTTTATTTTGGCTCCACTCACCTCAGCCTCCCAAAGTGCTTGGGTTGTATGCCTGAGCCACCACTCCTGGCTGATCCTCAAAAGCTTTGTTTTATGTCTCTCCAAGAGAATTTTTTAAACTTTGCATCTTCTTTTACAGTTTAAGTTGACATCCAAAATATATTTATCATGAGTTTAAATATTTACTAAGGTTGTCATTTCTAGTTTAAATATTGGGGGTTTTGTGGGGGAGGTTGTTTTGGGGGGAGTTTGTGTGTGTTTTTGAGACAGGGTCTTGCTCTATTGCCTGGGCTAGCGTGCAGTGGCATACTCCTGGGCTCAAGTGATCCTCCTGCCTCAGCCTCCCGAGTATGCTGGGACTGCAGGCGTGTGTACAACACCACACCCAACTAATTTTTCCATTTTTTATAGAGATGGGGTCTTGACATGTTGCTCATGCTGGTCTTGCACTGCTGGGCTGGGAAGGTGATCCTCCTGCCTCACCTTCCCAAAGTGCTAGGATTAAAGGCATGAGCTGCCTTGCCTGGCCAATATTGATATTTAAAATAAAACTATTAGTCTTTTTAAAAAAAAAAAAATTTTACTGTCTGATGTATATACTTTTGTTCAGATAAATTCTACCTCACTTTGCTGTGGAATTAGACTAGAGTGTTGCCACTAGACAGGGTTACTATTTGGCCTGTATTTTTCTCACAAAGCTTTGGATCTGCGCAGGTATTTGAACAAATAAACATATGATTGAGACTCAATGCTTTTCCATGCTACATGAATGAGATGGTTTTTTTCTGTATGTTTTTAAAGACTGATAATACCAACTGTTGGCCTGAACCATCAACACAAGTGCCAACTTGGCTCCTTGTGCACTGTGTCTACCTGCAGCATGTGTGAGCTACACAATGCAACCCCAAGCAGTTGAGTGAATGAACCAATTGTGTATGGTTGTTTAGTATAATTCACTTAAAAATCAGAAGATGTCAGTATTGTATATCTTCCTTTGTGAACACCAATGTCCTGACCGTATATTTTGCTAGTGAAAAATATAACGCGGGTGTATTTATATATTAAAGTAGATTTCCTGAAATTTAAAATGTTTATGGGCAGGGTGTGGTGGCTCACACCTGTAATCCTAGCACTCTGGGATGCCAAGGCAGGAGGATTGCTTGAGGGCAGGAGTTCGAGACCAGCCTGAGCAAGAGAGGGACCCCTTTCTACTAAAAATAGAAAAAATTAGCCAGGTGTGGTGGCGTATGCCTGTAGTCCCAGCTACTCGGGAGGCTGAGGCAGGAGGATCACTTGAGCCCAGGAGTTTGAGGTTGCTGTAAGCTCGGCTGACACCACACAGCACTCTAGCCCTGCTAAAGGAGTGGACTCTGTCAAAATAATAAAATAAATAAAATAAAATAATAAAATAAACAAAAATTTATGGCTCTCCTGTATCACCTTTGGCTCTTTTCATATCATTTTACTAAATTTAAAATAAGTTTGTATGTCTCCAGAAAGGGGAACTCGGTAGCTGGGGACAAGTGTGGGAAGGAAACTTCTATTGCCTACCTTCTTGTAACTATTGAATTTTAAGCCATGTGAATGCATTGGATCGCATTTCAAATTTAAAATACAATTTAAAAAATAGGGGAGTTAAATAATTCATTATGTAATATTTAAAGCCTTTGCTTTTCAGAATTGTAGTAAAATGTATTTATTTCATTTTCAATCTTTAACACATTTCTCTATTTCTTGAAGATTTACCTAATTTTCTCTAACAAGCATACGCAGTAATAACAGCAACAGATGCCAAGCATGGTGACTCACACCTGTAATCCCAGCACTTAGGGAGGCCGAGGCGGTAGGATCCCTTGAGCCCGGGAATTTGAGACCAGCCTGGGCAACATAGGGAGACCCTATCTTTACGAAAATGTAAAAATTTAGCCCGATTTGGTGGTGCCTGTGTGCCCGTACTCCCAGCTACTCAGGAGACTGAGGCAGGAAGATTGCTTGAGGCCAGGAGTTTGAGGTTATGGTGAGCTATGATGACACCACTGCATTCTAACCTGCGTGACACAGTGAGACCCTAATCTCAAAAAAAAAAATAATAATAATAATATAACAAAGCAGCAACAAGGAAGTCACCATCAGAAGACATCAAAACAGTCTAATAAAGCTAGATTAGCAAGAAGGGGCCAAAACTAAGACTGAGACTCTACTTTTTATTTTAAAAATTGAAAGATTAGTCCAATGGACAGTCACATTAATTAAATTTCGCCACTTATGTGTTATAAATACCACATTTGCTTTATCAGTATAATCTATATGGGTCTTCTACAGGCCTGACAGGCTCTAATGCTACCTAGGACTTTGATCTGGTTAACAACTTCACCAGTATGTCCTATTAGGACTTTGTCCTGTGAAACCCTACAGCATGTTATTCTCCTATCACAATAGCTGCTGGTATGGTATCCTCAAAGACACTGCTGCTTTTACAACTTGGATCTGGGCCCGTTTATGATGGGTGTGTGAAAATCCTGAGAACTCAACACTAATTGAATGGGTCATTAACTCCTGTTAGATGTGTTGTTGGGCAGTGCTGTGGGATTGGCCTAAGGAAAGGGAAGAATTAGGGCTCCTTGGAGGAAGAGGAGTGATGGCCTGGTCCCAGGGAACATGAGGGAAGAGGCAGCCAGTGAATGGAGTTAAATGGGATGTGTATAACATCTCAAGACCAGGAAGGGAGAAGGGAGGGGAGCCGAAGAAGGCAAAAATTAGCATGAAAAACAAGCAACGAATGCAGGGTTCAGATGCCAAACATAGAGGGAACTAGAACACAAAATGAGATTACTGTTAGATTGTCTACATCTAAGTTAAAAACAAATTATCATCAGGCTAACAGCTTTAAAGTAAAAAAGTAATGCAGACTTTATGGCTTCATCACAAGAAAGAAGAGTATGTAAAAGAAGTAAAGAGTGTGAGGTGGAGAATAAATATTCGTCCCCATGCGTTGCCCACAAGGTCTCCAGAAAAGCAGAAGGTACTTCAGAGAGGGAACTATTTCCATTGGAAAAAGGGAGAGACCATTCTGGAGAGAATCATGTATCTCGTGACGGGGATTCCCGGGGAATCTGATGCGGGATAAACCCCAAGAGGCCCGAACAGCTGCTCACCACACTTTCTTCCCACTTCATCCCCCGGCCCCACACACACACACAGAGGAAATACTCTGATTCAGGAGGTGAGAGGCACTACCAGAGCTCCTCTCTGTTCCTGCTAACTGGGACCCAAAGAAGAACCCCAAATATACCATTTTTTCTTAAAAACATTCTTCACACTGATGGTTTTTGTTAAATGCAACCCATTAAAAGCTCTTCCTGTTTTCTAAGTTATTTCTATTTAATTAACAAATTGAATTCAGTTGTTTCAAGAATAGTATATACAGAATTTTAAATTATACTCCATCAATTTCTTAAAAGCTTTTTATTTTATCTTAAAGGTGCTCTGGAGTGCAGTGGCATCATCATAGCTCACTGGAGCCTCAAACTGCCAGGCTCGAGTGATCCTTCAGCCTCAGCCTCCCAAGTAACTGGGACTGTGGGAGTGGGCCAACTCGCCTAGCTAATTTTTTCTTATTTTTTGCAGAGACAAGGTCTTTCTATGTCACCCAGGCTGGTTGCAAACTCCCGGCCTCAAGCGATCCTCCCCCTGCCTCGGCCTCCCAAAGTGGTGGGATTACAGGCATGAGCCACCGCACCCAGCTCTTAAAAGGTTTTTAGTTTAGTGTTTACAAACTGGGTGCAGTGGTGCATGCCTGTAGTCCCAGCTACTTGGGAGGCTGATGTGGGAGGATCCCATAAGCCCAGGAGTTCCAGGCCAGCCTGGGCAACGGAGACTCTTGTCTCTTAAAAAACAAAACAAAAACCTATTTGCACAATATTTAGTCTCTACTTCCATTGCTATGTTTGTTTGCTTGTTATATACTCCCATGACTTAACTTTCTATTTAACTTAAACCTCAGACTTGGGAACCAACTCTTCACATAGTTAATCATTCCTTATGTCTAAACGTCTTACATTTGATTGAACATGCCCAGTTCTTTTAACAATTTCTCATAGGTCTAATTTCATAAACCTTTAATCAGTTGCTATTCTCCTCTGTACACTCTCCAAGTTTTTTTCTCTTTATACAGCGTGGCACACAAAATTTAATATAGTTTGTTCCAACTGAAGCCTGCCTAATGCCAAATAAAGCAAAAATAATTGCTTACCTCCTTTTTTACACATAGGCCTTAATACAATCCCGTAAAGTATTTGTCTCTTATTTCAACATAGAGAAAACTCAGCCAACTTAACACCAACCGTAATTGTTGAATCTCACTTGGCTTTGTTTCATCTGTGGCTGTCATAGCTGGTATTTCCACATGTTTGCTGCAATTCAATAGCATATTAAAAGTTACATGCTAAATTCATAAAAGGGTTTCTTCCACATACTTTATATCTTTAAAGATTGTCCCATGAACAGTTGGTATAAATGTGAATTTAGTGCTTGGGGTCTCAAGAACTAAGGCTTGAAAAACTTAAAGTATTTTTGTGGTGGAAACTGGAAAGAAGGATCCAGGTGGAGAGACATCAGGAGAGATTGCTGAAAACTGTTGAAGAAGCAGGCTGTGTTTGTTTTCTCTTGTCAGACCTATTTGTTTGTAAGCAATGGAAACCAATTTTGGCTAATGTAAGCAAAGGAGAATTTGTCGGGAAGATAACAGAGGATTTTCAGTGGGCTGGAGAACCATCCTTAGAAACTTAGGAAACACCAAGAATGCTCCAAAATGCAGGACTCTCAGCCACAGTCTAAAGAAGAGTGTTAGCATCCACTTCTTGGGACTGTTCTTTGGTTCTTCCCCAGTCATTGGGAGTTCTAAACCCTGGACACTGGATGTGAGGCCGTGTGGGAGATGCTAAAAGTGGTAAGACATAACCAGTGCCCTTTGGAACATTACAGTCTAGGAAGGAGAGAAAGAAATGCACAAATAATGAAGTATTTATGTTAAACATGCTATGAAAAAATGAAAATGTGCGAAAAGCTGACTTCTTTGTTGTCTCCTGGTTACAGAGAAAATAGACATGCTCGATAACTCACCATAACCGTGGTTGCTGGTGAAGTGCCTTTAGGCTAGCTTTACCAACCTCTCATTTATTTTCTCATTCAACTTCTCCATTCAGAGTCCATGATATTCCCAGTCTGGTAAATGACAAAATGAAAAGCACCAATCCTTAAAGATAGAATACATGACTTTACAAACACCCTAGGCTATGTAAAAGTGCCCATAGTGCTTGTTTTCCCTTTGCCCTAGGAAATTCTCACTTTCAGAGGATACTTCATCTATAATACATTGTTTTCTCAGATGTCCGCTTGCTCAGCACTGTAGTCTCAGTGAAATAACACATTGGTGTGTCACATTCTGAGATGACGTGGTTGCAAATAATTTACCTGTAATAAGGCACCAAAGTTTTTATTTATCTGTGTTTATGTATGTATACACAAACAGATGACTATGAGGAGTTTTAAAAATCACTTTCTTACATGCACTCCAGTATGATTTCCTGAGAGAGAAAGGGGTGAATAACTCCCAGCTAGTATGCAGGGAGTTACATTCATACATAAATCACAGCCTATTTTTACGGCCATTTTTAATTATATTTATATTTTGAGTTCACATTTTAAAACTTTCCCCATGCTCAAAGAAATAGAAGAGGGAATTATGAATGAGTGTATCAACATCTACATTGCACAAAAACAAAATGAGTCTATGAACATAATTGTTAGTAGAGTCTTAGCCAAATGAAAACTCTTCTTAAAGTAATGTGAAAATCTTCCTTATGTTAATAACATGGGGAGGGAATCAGCCAATTTTATGTTTTTATTTTAACAGTAAGGTTTATTTATGTCTTTTTAAATAGTGTACTTGTTTTATTGGTGTTACAAGTGAAATAGAAGTAGGAGGAGAAATCATATTTAGAAATTAGATGATCTGTATTTTAGTGATCCTTACATAACTGATTTCGTTATTCTTGTATTCTTAACATTATTAAGTGAACACTTAACAGAATATTTTTGTAATTTTATTTTCTTTGTTTACCTATAAAATTGTTGGGTTTCTTTTCTTTTTCTTTTTTCCCCCAAGTCCAGATGTATCCATGGAATACATCACACAGGTAAACATCATCCATTCCTTGTAATAACATGGAAAAATTTAAGAAACACTGCTCTTTAATACTCCCAGCGTTTTTGGGGATGGTTCAGAAATTACAGAATGTTGATGGAACTTGATTAGCTTCTTTGGGGATAGTCCAAAAATCACTGAATGTTGATGGAACTTTGTAATTTTAAATTTCTTAAACTTAAAATCACTTCTCGGAGACTTAAAATTCAGGCTAATATTGGACTACCACGAGCATCCATGAACACATCATTTTGATCATCAAGTGATATCTTCCACTCTTATCCTCTTCAGGCCATTGCTCTTATGTTTGTATAGATGTGGTAATGCCTCCTCTTGGTACCAAAGTCAAACTCATCCAATCTGTCAAAGTAACTGATACCAGTGACACTGATTCTTTGCACTCTCAATGACTCAACGGGATTAAGTGAAAGAGTCCCTTTAGCTTTTCCTCTTTTATCACAGCCCCGTTGCATTAAACTCTTGCATGAATCTCTTGGAGCTACAATGGGTGAGAGGTTACCATGACAGACTCAGAATTATCCGTTCCCTCAGACACTGGGCCAGTTGCCTGTTCAGAGATAATTCTTCCTAGGTTTTTGCATTTCTACACATCTGGTGAGTGAAGCACTGACTGCTCTTTGTTCAAGACTGTCTTTTCAAGGATGCTTGTATAGCAAATAGTCTTAGAAACTAGAAATAGTGTCTCCCAGAGTGAAGGGAAAGCAAGCTTATTGTCCATTATGAAAAATTCAGGTTCCCTAAGCTGAAGGTTTCTCTCCTGTAATGCAACCCACTGTAACAGCACGTGTCATCTGGCCTTCTTTGCATCTCCCTGTGGGAATTGGGATTCTGCAAAGTAATGCCAAAACCAAACCAAAGAAACAGATATTCTGACCATTGCTATTGCTGTGAGTAACAAATTCTCCTTCCTTTCTGGCTGAGGAGTCTAATATCTTCTACTAGCATCCATGTGACAGGCTAACTTTTTAGCTTGTAAGTAGGGTAAAATCTCAGATTATAACAGCCCTATGAGGTAGATACCTTTATTCTCCCTATTCCATAAATAATGATTTAGAGAGAGATTATTTGACTTGCATTAATATTGCACAAAGATAAATTACTAGCAGTAATTTTATTAACACACTCCATTCATTTGGGGGCAAATATATGTGAAATTCATAGTCACTCCTTGTCTGATTTTGTGGCTTGCTTATAAGAGCCTTCTAAAAGCAATAAATAATTCAAGTAATTTAAGGAATTTAACTAAAAATAAGAACATGTAATGTGACAATAGCCAAAAGGTGGAAACAACTCAAATGCCCAGTGACAGATGAATGGATAAACAAAATGTAGTATATCCATACAATGAAATGTTATTCAGCCTTAAAAAGGAGTAAAGTTCTGAAACATGCTACAACATGGATAAACCTTGAAAATTTTATGCTAGGTGAAACATAAGCCAGACACAAAAGGATAAAAATTGTGTGATTCCACAAATATGAGGTACCTACATTAGTTAAATTCATATAGACAGAAAGTAGAACGACAGTTACCAGGGGCTGTGGGAGGGAAGAATGGGGAATTATGGTTTAATGGATAGAGAGTTTCAGTTCAGGATAATAAGTTCTGAAGATGGATGGTGGTAATGGTTGCACAGCAATGTGAATACGCTCGATGCACTAAATTGTATGCTTAAAGGTGGTTGGGATGGTTTTATGTTATGTATACTTTACCACGATAAAAAAAGAATATGTAATATAGCAGAGACTATTATGATCCCTGAGTATCCATTTTTCCTTTTTTCCCTTTTAATAATAGATCTTTATTCTAAGTGATGGGAGGGCACATGTCTGCCAAGCTGGAGACATTTCCCAGCTTCTCTTGTGGCTCAGTGGAGCCATTTGAAGTAGGTTTTGGTCCATAAAATGTGAGTGGAAGTGATCATGATTATTTCTGCTTTGATATCCTTAAAAATGAAACCGCTTACTCTCTACACATTCTTTTGCCTTATTCATGGTCTGGAATATAGACATGGTACTGGTGAGCTACCTCAACCTCATTTGGTTGAAGACAATTGGAGCAGTTGCCTTTTGCTCAGATATGGAATCTATATGCTAAGGCTAATAGAGACAATTGCCATCTGGGTCCCTGGATGAACTCGTGGAGCAGAATCTGTCTATCTTCAGACTGTTACAGAGGGGGAAATAAATTTATATCTTATTTAAAACAACGTTACAAGGCCGGGCGTGGTGGCTCATGCCTGTAATCCTGGCACTTTGGGAGGCCGAGGCAGATTGTTTGAGCTCAGGAGTTAGCAACCAGCCTGAGCAAGAGCGAGACCCCATCTCTACTAAAAATAGAAAGAAATTAATCGGACAACTAAAAATATATAGAAAAAATTAGCCGGGCATGGTGGCGCATGCCTGTAGTCCCAGCTACTCGGGAGGCTGAGGCAGAAGGATTGCTTGAGCCCAGGAGTTTGAGGTTGCTGTGAGCTAGGCTGACGCCACGGCACCCTAGCCCGGGCAACACAGTGAGAGTCTGTCTCAAAAACAAAACAAAACAAAACAAAACAAAACAAAACAAAACAAAACAAAACAACAGCGTTACAGCAACCTAGCCCAAACATTAACTGTAACTATTAATAAAATGATTCGCAGGGCCGGGAGATGTGCCCCACGTCTCTAATCGACGCTCTCCCGGTCGCGAGGGCGGGGGGGATGGTTTGAGCTCAGGAGTTCGAGACCAGCCTGAGCAAGAGTGAGACCCCGTCTCTACCAAAAATAGAAAGAAATTAACTG
>RJWJ010047993.1:0-10772 GCA_004363605.1 Indri indri | reverse complement strand
AAGGTACCATCCTTCACCAATATATAAATAGAAAGACTATCCAAACCTGAGCTTTAAGCCCAAACTATGTGAGTAAGGATAGTTAGGAGACTAGAAGCCTAAGTAGAACTGCCCATGGCTATGGGTAGAAAAACCTGAGGGAAGCTTCTAGGAATCTGAGAAAATAGGAGCCAGATGGCCCAGGGCCAGACTGGACCAGCAGCATACCAGGAAAGGACAAAGTTCCCCAGAGTTGCCACAAAGCCACAGCAACATAGCTGCACATTAATCCTTGAACAGAATAAGCTGAATCTGAAACTTACTCTGATCTCAGACACTTGATGAGGGGTAGGATATTTGCATAGTCTTAATGTCTTCTCACAGATTATTTATTAGTTGAAAGGGAGAAAAAAATAATTATATTGTGGAGAAATCAGGCAGAATCTTGACCAAGTGATCAAAATTAACATCAGCATTGACAGATAGATGTGTGTACCTCTGCATATGATACTCTGAGAAGGATATAACATCACCTATCCAGTATTATAGCAAAGAATTAGGAACTGCCTTAAAGACAGTATCTAAAATAACACAAAAAACTATAAAATATGTTACAAATGATGAGTTACAAAACTTCAACAAAAACATTTAAGAAGACATAAATAAATGAGGAGCCATCCCATACTCATGGATAGAAAAATTTCACATCATAAAAATGTCAGTTTTCCCAATTAATTCATATATTTAATGCATCTCCAATCAAAATGCCAATGGGGCTTTTCATATAATTAGAAAAGTTGATTCTAAAATTTCCGTGGAAGAACCAAAGATGATAACATTTCAGAGAACAAAGGAAGGAGATTTGCACTACCGTATGTATTGATGCATTTTAACACCATCTAAAAAGGCAATATGATAGTAGCATAAGGAAAAACGCTGACCAATGGAAAGGAACAGAATCCAGAATAAGCCCATACCATATATGGAATTTTGGTAGGTGGCAGAGGTGACATGACCCATCACTAGAAAAAGAAGGGAACTGTTTTTTGAAAGACTCTTTTTTGCTTTTTCATATTGCTTTTATGGTTCACATTCATTATTTATTGGTAAGGGGAAGAAGAAGGAATGGAGAGCAAATGGACAAGTAAAGAGACCACTCCATGTCTTTCCTACTGCTTCTGTTGCTGAGATGGTAGTCACTAGAACCTAGGCATTTTTATATATTACATTTATAGTTGCATCTATTTGAGAACAAGCCCAAGAAGGTCATGACTTGGCAAAACTCCTCAGATAAAAATTTGAATAGCGTGCATAGTGTTTCACAAATAGTAGTGTGCATAAGAGTCACTCAAAGTGTTTGATAAAAAAATGGAGAGATTCTGATTCAGTAGATCTGGTGTGAAGTCAGGGAAACTACATTTTAACAAGCTTCTGGGTAATTCCGAAAACCACATTTGAGAAACACTACAATACAGAGTTAGTGAACCTAGTGGTAGATGCCTCTCAACACAACTATGTAATCTTTCCCTCATCAACAAATTTTGTGGATATATTATTAGCTGAGAATTTGAACTTTTTCAAATGACCCTACAACAGCCTGGTGAATGACAAGAGTTGGCTATAAATCTGAAAGCCTCCATCTCACTACTAACCAGTTATACCACATCCAACAATGACCCTCTTAGGAATCATTTTAGGCTGATTAGAAAACATAAGGGATCAACGTGAAAAAGTGGCATGACTTCCTGAATACAGAATGAGGAATACTTTCTGTTCCTGCAATTTCATTTTCCTCCCCATTTTTGCAATGGGGCAGTTTGGCACCATCCTAGTAACTACTGAGATTTCTCCATAGTTCACAGCAGCAGGGTTTCCCAGACCCTATACACTCTTATCCTTACCACATGCAGACTTGAAGCCCCCTTCACCAAGCACAATACACACAGCCAGACTCTATTAACTTCCATCCACAGTGATGCTATCCCAGCAGTCCCAGCTCTGATCTTGGCCAATGCTCCCAGCTTTGCATTTCAATGCTGGGTGAGGTACCCATCACTATAACTCAAAAGCCCTCAAGAAACAAACTTTCCTGACCATTTCTTGTAAAATAACACCAAAAAAATGTTTTCGGAGAATAAACAAGGTCTGGTACATTGCATTTTTGATAAATTGAAAACAGTAAGTACTGCATGCTTCTCAAATCTTTAACTATTTTTCTAATCTCTTATATTCCTCACTGACTAAATTAGTACTTTCTTCCTTTAGTCAAGCATATTCTAAAAGTTTAAATTGTCTTGGAAAGTCTGGCTCAGAAATATTTACATATTTTTGGTACCTTGTTTATAAAGAAAATATACTTGAATGCATGTAGTTGGGTTGTCATTAATGATTGCCTCATATCATGAGTCCCAAGCTGGGACTTGTCAATACAGGCCCCATTGATACAGATGTAGTGGACTTCACTCATCCCCTTCTCATTAGGTATTCTTTTCTTAGACTTACATGAGTTCCTAGGGTTTTCTAAGGGGAAACATACAAGTAGGATAAAGCAGATGGAAACTGAGCAAGTCTTAGGAAATGACAGAGATTGTGCCTGTTGAGTGGGCACCAGGGAGGTATCACCTACTGGTAAAGTGAAAGCTTCACTATTTGCTATCTGCAGGAATTGTGGTAGCCTCTGTGTTTAAGCAAAGGTGGGCTGCCACTGAGAAAAGCTGGGAAGTCTGTGACCTACTTACCATGTAGATACTGCCCCTCTTGCCATTATGGATTGAATTGTGTCCCCTCCTCCCCCCCAAAATTTATATGTTGAAATCCCAGAGTATCCTAAGGACCTCAGAATGTGACTGTATTTGGACCTAGGCATTTAAAGAGGTAATTAAGGTAAAATCAGGTCATGTGAGTGGGCCCTAATCCGGTCTGACTGATGTCCTTATAAGAAGAGAAGATTTGGACACAGACATGCTCATGTTCAGAGAAAAGACAATGTGAGAATACAGGGGAAAGGCAGCCATCTGCAAGCAAAGGAGAGAGGCCTTAGAAGAAACCAACCCTGCCAACACCTTGATCTTGGACTTGTAGCTTCCAGAACTATGAGAAAATAAATATCTGTTCTTTGAGTCACCTGGTCTGTGGGATTTTGTTATAGCAGCCCTAGCAAACTAATACATTGCCAAGTGAACCCTTGTGGATTTCTTGAGCAATGTTCATTTTATCTTCTTGGGCAACTTCAACATCAGCTCCTTACTCCTCCTCATCCACTTGTATCTTACAATTCTCTTTCTTTCTACTTCTTCACTCAATCCTCATCACTTATATTAGTTTATTAGTGATGCCATAAGAAAGCACCACAAACTGGGTGGCTTAAAACAGGAGAAATTTACTCTCTAATGGTTCTGAAGATTAGAATTCCAAAATCAAGGTGTTGTCAGAGTCATACTCCCTCTGAGACTCTGAGTAGAATTCTTCTTTGCCTCTTCCTAGCTTCTAATGGTAGTTGTCAATCCTTGGCATTCCTTGGCTTGCAGCTATATCATTCCAATCTTTGCCTGTCATTACCTGGCATTCTCCCTGTTTCTCTGTATTCCACGGTATTTTCTTCTTCTCATTAGGACAGCAGCCATACCAGATTTAGTGCTAACTTTAATGACCTTATCTTAACTTGATTACATCGCAAAGATCTTATTTTCAAATAAGGTCACATTTATAGGTACTAGGGGTTAGAACTTCAAAATATCTTTCGGGGGGACACAATTCAACTGTCCATTCCAGGGAAAGTTTAGATTTTCAGTCTCAAAAAACCCATCTCCTTTTATATTTTTAATCAAATTTCCTTCCTTTCACCTCCTCTGCAACAAGCCTACATTTTTCTAACATGCTGAGGAATTCTAAAAAATAGTAACCCCTGCTAAGTATATCAAAGCAAGGATTTTTAAATATGTTTTTTTCAGTGATATATCTCCTGTACCCTTAACAGTGCCTGGCACTTAAAAGGCCCCATAAATATTTCTTGAATAAATGAATGGCTTGAAAGACTTATGGCATACTCTATTTTCTGACTTGCCCCATACTTGCCCTTGGGTAAAAAAACAGACCCAGCTAATTTCTTAAATATGGGGATGCGAAAGTAGAAAGTACAAGAAAAAATATCTCTTAATAACTCGAAATACTATCCATTTGCATGCTACAATAGCCAAAGAATACATTTCCAAGATAAATCAAAAGGTTGTATCAATAGGCAACTCAGATGATTTATTAACATGTTAAAAAAAAACCTATTGCCTTTATTCTTAAATGTTATTAATAGATAGGAATTAAAAGTAGGTGCTGTCTCATTTATTAAGACTTAGACATCTTTGGGACAACATTAGAGAAATCGTGAACCAAAAATTGACCTCCTAAAACATGTCGGCCTACAATAAAGACATATATTTGACACTAGAATAATCTGGCATGATAGTCGAATTTTGCATAACATGTATTAAAGTTTAGAGCTGAGAGAAATGAAATTACCTTATTTTCAAAAATCACTTTGGTAAGTCTAATATAAATTAAAGATGTTAGGGGTAAGTTTCAACAACAACAACAACAACAACAAAAAAAAAAAACAGAGAAATCTGCAGCTACAAGGAACAAACAAACACAGCCTGCCCAAGCTCTTTCTTTAATGGCAGAGCAACGCTGGCAAGTGATCCCTTTCCCCTGAGGGTGTGTTCCTCCTCTCCAAGGTTTTCAGTCCTCACCCAGGTTCCTCACTACTCTCATTTCCATTAGCTTTTAGTATAGAAACTACCCTATTCTATTTCTTTATATATTTTTCTGTCTCTGAATAACTATCCAGAGATCAGGGACTTCTTTTTTTTCACTACTGATAGTCTAATGCTTTAAAACATGCTTAGCACAAAGCAGTTTCTCAATAAAGCTTTGTCAGCTGAGTGATTGACAAAAATATTCAGTAAAGTGTCTCTTAAAATGGAAAGCATGAACCCAAAAGAGACTGATAGGAGAATTATAAGATAATTTTATCCAAAGAAATAATGAAAATCTGAATTGCATGTAGATGGTAGGCAGAAAGCTACATGAGAAATGAAGTGAGATACAGTTCAAAGAGTAATTTAAACACAGCATTATTTGAAAATTGAAATCCTTAATAAAAAAGTGGAAAAAGTGGAATAGAAGAAGGGTATAGTGTAGCCCTTAGAGTTTCATAAGGAGTCTGGGAGCCATTTACGTTTTAAATACTGAAAGATCTATAATCAAATATCTCTATGTACCCAAGTCATTACATTTATTTTCTTCACATAACTACAAAAAGAAGTCAGCCTTTATGGAGCACAGCAAAATGCTACTGTCAATGCCATTTTACAGATGGGAAAGCCAAAGGCTTAGAGAGAATGAACTACTGCTCAAAGTCCCAAAACCAGGAAGCGGAAAAATTGGACTTTGGATTTGGAAGATGTAAGTTAGGAAGATTAGTTGAGATTGCAAAGACACCCATGGTCAATTTTGATTCTAGTTCAATCCAGTCAACATGGTTCAAAAACAAATCATCTCACTTCTTTCCTCATATGAGTTTGGGTCTGGGCACATTGGCAATTACTATAGTTCCCATAGTATTGCTCAAAATTTTTCTAGCTCTTTTGTATAGAGGATCTGAAAGCACTTTTAGTAATTGTGAATAATCATATTATTAATGGTTACACTTGGTGTTCAATTACAAAACAATTCGATACAGTTACCTGTGTCTTCATTGAATTAAGAAACTGCATTATACATTATTGACTAATATCTTCCACTTTGTACTTTCTAAAGAAAACAGTGGCATTTCTTCATGCTGTGGCATAACTCTTAGCTTCTAAAAGAGTAGAAGAAGAAAGGGGAATTTAATCCCACCCTAGAAAAATTAAAACACATCAAAAAATAAATTAAATAAATAAGAAAAGCTACGGGAGAAATGGATATACAAAGTAAATAGCAATAAAAAAATTTTAAAAAGCCAGTATCAACTTGATATCAAAGCCAGGAAATGACACAACAACAACAAAACTACAGACCAATATCCCTTATGAATATAGATGCAAAGCTCCTCAATAAAATACAAGCAAATGGAATTCAATGACACATCAAAAAAATAATCCATCATGACAAAATGGGCTTCATTCCCAGGGATACAAGATGGCCCAACATGCAGAAATCAATAAATGTGATTCACCACATAAACAGAAATAAAAACTAAGACCATATGATCATCTCAATAAAAAAAGCATTCAACAAACAGCACCCTTTCGTGATAAAAACCCTCAACAAACTAGGCATAGAAGGAACATATCTCAAAATTATAAAATTCATATATGACAAATCCACAGCCAAAATGAATGGGGAAAAGTTGAAAGCATTCCCCTAAGAACTGGAACAAGACAAAGGTGCCCACTGTCACCACTTCTATTCAACATAGTACTGCAAGTTCTAGCCAGGGCGATCAGGCAAGAGAAAGAAATAAAGGGTATCCAAATCAGGAAAAAGGAGCTCAAATTATGGCTCTAGACCTACCATTCGATCCAGCAATCCCACTACTGAGTATCTACCCAGAGAATTCTTTTTATCAAACAGATACCTGCACTTGAATATTTATGGCAGCACAATTCACAATTGCAAAGTTGTGTAATCAACCCAAGTGCCCATCAATTCATGAGTATAACAGATTAACAAAATGTGGTATATTCATAGTATGGTATACTCCATGCCATGGAGTACATCACAGCCATAAAAAATCGATGAACTAATGCCTTTTGCATCAATTTAGGAGGAACTGGAGACCATTATTCTAAGTGAAGTATCTCAAGAATGGAAAAACAAACATCACATATACGCTCTAATAAATTGGAACTAACAGATGGGCACACAAGTACACAGAGGGAAGTAAAAATCATAGGAAATCAAGCAGGGGGTAGGGGGAGGAGTAGAGGGGCAAAAACCCACCTAATGGGTACAATGAACACTATTTGGGTGATGGGCACATTTACATCCCTGACTCAAGCCATGTATGAAAAACATTTGGACCCACTTAATATTTTGAAATAAAAAAATAGAATTAAAATAAAAGAGGCAATAACTTTTTTAGGATGTATAACAAGTAACAGCTAATAAGGGTAAAATGTGCTTGAATTAGATACATCAAATGCACAGCCTCAGCTTCTCTACTGATGCCTTACTGAGGGGCTTTCTGCACAGATACTCTCAAGGAAGCTAATATTTTTTGTATTGTGTATGGTCCTTCTGGAGATTTATACTTGAAGTTTTCCAAACATCCTTGAACAGAATAGAACTAAAATTTCTAATTCGTGTGAGCTCTTGACAAAAGCCTAGAACTCACTAAAACTGGCCTTCCTTTTCCAAATAGGAAAGGTGTTGGTAGGGATGGAGAAAAAGGAATAGACTCACTTTTCCCCTTTATTGGTGAGTAGGCATTTGTAGTGCCCCTTCCCTGGGGCAGCAGCTCCTATCTTTGCAGGACAACAGACTATCCCTGCTAAGATTCAAGCTCTTTTCCCTCACACTGGACTATAAGCCAAACCCACTACCAATGTCCAAGCAAGGGCAGTGGGGAGGTCTGATCTGACCTCTCCCTGTCTCATTTTAACGACTGGACAGGGCTTAGCGAGGGCTATGCTCACTATTGCAGGACGTGGTGGTCAGCATTTGTTTCCTCCTTCTTTGGAAAACCAAGCAAACGCACTCTGCTTTTTGCTGCTGTCAGACCAACTAAGATGAGTCAGGAACACAGAAGATGCCCCAGGCTCGTAGGCCTGGATGTTCTCCTATAGACTTCTGGCGAACTTCCGCTAGGAATTAGTTTGAGGGCAGAGAGCACATAACGTGATATAATATATGCCCTAGCCTGAGAGCATCAAGTAAAAGAAATAGAAAGTTTCTTTTACCTTTTGCTTTCCTAATAACACCACAATCCCCCTCAGACCTTCTGACTGAATACAGAGGAAATGATCTTTGTCTATATCCTCCCTGAAAAGAAAAAAACAAAAGAGTTCATACTGTGATTTTCCAACATCTGAGAAACTGAGTTTTGTTTCATAGCTCTAAGGCAGCCTTACCATTTGTCAATAAATTACTGAAAACTGTATGGGTTTAGTAGTAGCACCCAAAAACCAAGCCTTTAACCTTAACAATGTGTGTGTGTGTGTTACGCACTGCAAAAACTGCAAGGCTGAAACTAATTATCCGAACACCTCAGCTGCCGTAAGTTTCTCCTCGCTCACCCTTTAAAACTTGATAAGCACGATGGAAAAAAAGCACATCAGAGTCTCTGCCTTTTTAAAATTAACTTGACTTTGCAAGGCAGGTAGTTTTACAGCCACTTCTGTTCCCATATTTCACCCCAGGATTTGGGGGTTAGCTAGACATTTCTACCTCAACCAAGTCACATGTACCATGGGCTCCTGGATAACTCCAGCAGGGCTGGTGTAAAAGAGATTATAGCTACGGTTTGTAATATCTTGAGTGTCTGGAAAAAAAAAAAAAAAAAAAAAAAGCCCTGTCTTCAGGGCTTGAGCCAGTTCCACTAAGTCACCACCTCACAGGCCAATTCTAAAACCCACAGAGCTGTGTGGTTCCACTGAATGCAACCAGCAAAGCCTGTAATTTCTGTCTCTTCTCACCATTTCCTGACTCAGATGAATTATTCAGCTACCAGACACTGGATATGGCTTCTCTAGCAGCCAAACTTAATGACATAACCCAAAAATGCAAGAGTGTCAACTCCCCATCGTTTACTTTGATCAGTGAGCAACTGGAGATGGGAGGGAGCCAGTTGACAGATTTGTTTTGCATTCGCCCCTACATGGACCATTTTGGGACAATGTACTTTTAAACAATCTGACAGGAGATTTCTTGTGTGACTAGAAGACTGCCAGTGTTTCTCTGTGAAGCCAAGGGTAGTGCACCACCTTATGTTTGCTTTCTTCCCTCTTTACCTGACTTACCTTTTTGCTCACTCTCACCACCCTGGTATTACTTTTACCAGTAAAATGATAGCACCTTAGCTTTGCTACAGGCTATGTTTTCCAAAGACCCTAGAAACAGTCTTATATACTATTTGAATGTTCTCAATGAACAATGTATAAAATTGGGTACATATTGAGCTTCTAATTAGTAGAAAAGCAAACACTTAAATGATAAACAGGAATCATGCTGCTTCTTCTTGAAGCAATTTTTGTGCTCAATTTGTAAGTCAACTACAAATGCCCATTAACGTTAGCATTTTAGTAGTGTAACATCATGGGGAAAAGTTTGTTTACATAACGATATTTTTTCCACTTTGAAAAGAAAATAACACAATCACAAGCCTATTTTTTTTTTTTTAGGTAAGCATGAAAATGAGGCATATTAAGGAGAGAAAGATAAAGGTTTACAGAGCATGGTACATACGCCACAGATGATGACCGGACTCATTGCAGCAGAGCAGACAAAAGGCAAGGGCAAAGAGAGAGGTTGGCTAGCGTCTGCATCTTATTTTATACTGTCCAGATAGGGCCCTCCCTTGTGGTTCAGAGGTCACCATGGAACCACTTTGATTGGACAGTTGGGAGTCACATGACCCAAGCCTTAACTACACCTGTGGGTTCTAGCTCACTTTCTAAACTTTATGGTACCCATGCGGCTTTTTGAGGAGAAATAATACAACCAATCATCCAAAGTACCTATCTAAAATTTAATTATCACTATCAAATAAAATCTAGGGAAATAGCAATAGAAACTACTAACCTTGTCTTAAAACCCACCCTTCCCCCACCTTCCACCCTACCCCAGCAAACTGCATCCAGCTGTATCCTGTTGTCTGGTTACCACCCTTCAAACTGAAAATAATCAGCTGAATTTCAAAATGGAATTAAGCAACTTCATTTGATTTCCTCTGCTTGCCTCACATGAAAAGACATAAAAATGAAAATGGATTGGTAGAGATGGTTAGGAATAGTCAGGTGAACACATAGCACTGCCATAGATCTCATTGTTTCAGGGAGCAATGGGCATGGTAGGCACAATTAGGCTTAACAGAAGAAAAACAATCAGCTGTGGCCACCATAAAAAAAATGAGATACAAGGAAGCAATTTTGCACAAGGAAGTTAATATATTTCCTTTATAAAAATCTCTAGGGAAATCTGAAATTGTAAGTAAAGGAATTGGGAACAGAGATGCTATAAGAGAAACCCTTGACTTTTCTCTAACTACTGCAAAATTTCGCTAGAACAAACTCTTCAAGCCATGAAGATTACAATTGCCAGTTATAAGAGCCATTCCAATAAGAGTTTTGCTGGCTACTTTAAAGATTTTTTAAAAATAAAGAAACGAAAATGGATTGCTCCCATGGCATGAACTGCTTATTGAGTTTTAACGTCCTCCTCTTCGATTGGTTTCAGCCAGTACTAATCAAAACCAAATATGCATTAACAGCACAAGAGATAAATAAGTAAACTTGTTGAAAAATTAGAAGACGCAATCAATATTTCCCCCCTGAGATTTATCTGAGAGTTAGAAATCAGAGTCCTTCATATTAAGAGAGTCTGTTAGCATTATTAACACAAGATAAGACTTATATATAAATAAGTTGCCAAAATACCAAAAAAAAGAACTTGGTAACTATACAATTCTATTTATTTTTGTTGGTATTAAAAAGCTACAGCCTATTTAGTTCTATATTAGACATTCTGTTATTGATTGGGTAAATTCTTTTTTTTTTTTTTTTTTTTTTTGAGACAGAGTCTCACTCTCTTGCCTGGGG
>RJWJ010047992.1:0-10762 GCA_004363605.1 Indri indri | reverse complement strand
GAACTCAAAACAGCTACTATACTTATAGTTTCAGTTTATTAAAGAGAAAGGATATAGACTACAGTCAGCAAAGAAAATAATCACATAGGGCAGGGTCCAGCAGAGTTCCAAACATGAGCTTCCAGTTGTCCCCTTCCAGTGGAATAGTGAGGACAGTGCTTTCCTCTCCTAGCAATGTGTGGCCATATGCATGGAATATTGCTAACCAGGAAGCACACCCAAACCCTGGTGTCTAGGGTTTTTGTGAGAAGCCAGACATACAGGCACAGCCACATGGTTGTCCTATCTATAGCACCTCTAGACATTAAGCTGATACCACATGGCTCAGGGACCTCACCAAAACTCACACTGTTAACGTGGACTAACTGGTGTGCCCCAAATCCCCAAAGTAAACAAAGTATTCTATCAGGCAGGATATTCTAAGACATTAGGGGCTACCTCCCAGAGCTGGGCAAAAGCTAAACATTTCTTTAGGCAAGGTCAATCCTTCACTGCACAAGCCAGCCCCTAGCCCTTGACCTAGACTCTCCTATAGCAAAATGATATTTGTCTGGGCATCTACATTTACTGTAACATTTTTAGGTAATATGTAATATGTACAGCAATAGCATCAGTATGACTATGACTAACATTTGGAGAAGTTAGTGTAGGGTAGTGGTAGATTTAAAGAAACAAATTCACCACATAAAGCCATTAACACATTTTTTGTTTGTTTGTTTGTTTGTTTGTTTTTTTGAGACAGAGTCTCACTCTGTCACCCAGGCTAGAGTACTGTGGTGTCAGCCTAGTTCACAGCAACCTCAAACTCCTGGGCTAAAGCAATCTTCCTGCCTCAGCCTCCCGAGTAGCTGGGACTACAGGCATGCGCCACCATTCCCGGCTAATTTTTTCTATATATTTTTAGTTATCCAGCTAATTTTTTCTATTTTTAGTAGAGATGGGCTCTCATTTTTCCTCAGGCTGGTCTTGAATTCCTGAGCTCAAGCAATCCTCCTGCCTCAGCCTCCCAGAGTGCTAGGATTGCAGGGATGAGCCACTGCACGCAGCCACATTTTCGTATTTCTTTAGCAATTTGAATACTTGCTTCCTCCCTTGATCCACTGCTATTTGTGCCTTATGATAATCTTATACAGACTAGCACAGAACTTAGCTGATGGTTAGCTAAACTTTCTCAGGCCAGTCATTTTCAATTGGTATTACATCCTGACGAAGTTTTAACTCAATCACTGAATACATTTATTTAATCATCACTATCATTATTATCATATGACATTTACAGAAGGTAGTTGAATCTTATAAGTAATGTCAGTATTACACCATATTGCAAGATAGTCATGGTACCATTCAGTTTTATTGCAGAGCAAATCAGTAAAAATTAAAGTATTTGTTATGCCTTCCCAACATAATTAGCCCATGCCCATATACCAAATATTATGGACAGATATCATCACAATTAGTCATGACTTAGTTACTTCTGGGTTCCACGTCAGTTGGGAACAAAGTCAGCCACCCTTAGTTCACAGGCTTGTACTGAGACGGGCTTCTATTGTGTGCTATCATACAGCAGGGCTGTTCACATCTCTCCTACAGTAGTACGGGTAGAATTGAGACTAGTTCCTTTTCCTGCTAATCATACTACAAAATATGTATTATTCTGACCTATTCTTGGGGCAAGGGCAGTCAGGGTGCATCATTATACAAGTGCCCCAAAGAACTTCAATATTTTGAAGTCCACAGGTTTGCCATAGGTATATGTCTCTTCAATCTCAGAAACTAGTATAGAAGACCATTGGCCTATAGCTACTTCAGCCTCCACCTGTCTCTGATAGGTCAGCATATGAGTGGTTTCCTAACACTGAGTCCTAGCATTATTTGTTGCATCTTTCTGACTATATTTATTCCCAGAGCTGCCATAACAAAATGTCACAAAGTAGATAGCTCAAAACAACAGAAGTCTATTGTTCCACAATTCTGGAAGCTAGAAGTCTAAAATGAAGGTGTTCGCAGGGTCATGTTCTCTCTGAAGGCTCTGAGGGAGGATCCTTCCTAGCTTTGGTGTTTGCTGGCAATTTGGTGTTCCTTGGTTTGTAGGTGCATCACTCCAACCTCTGCCTCCAATGTCACGTGATGTTCTCCTTCCATGTCTCTGTGTCTCTTTTCTTAAGGACACCAGTAACACTGGATTCGGGCTCACCTTAATGACCTCATTTTGACTACATCTGCCAAGACCCTACTTCCAAAAAAGTTCACACTCACAGATACTGGGGGGTAGGACTTCAAAATATGTTCTTGGGGGGCACAATTCAACCTATAACAATGACCCTAAAAAGCCTCATCTTCTTTCAAGGCTGAATCTCATCCTTTGCCTTCCTCCTGGAAGCGAATCCCTTCTAATCTGCTTCTTCTAGTTAATAAGTTATTTTCCTCTAAATGCTGCTCCTTAATAAATGTGAATTCGGCCTGTCACACGATGCCTAGACTGGCACCTAGCTCCTGCAAAACCCTTTTCTGTCTTGTAGACTAATGTTTAAATCACCACACATGTTGTTGCCATTGTGTAATGGCCTGAGTGTGGTTAGGATACATGATTTGCACCCAAAAATGTTAGGTCCTCCATTCAAGGGTTAGATGAATGGTAGTCACATCTACATGGAATTTAGTTTGAGTGTGGCAGAAGGCGTCCCATAGCTTTCCTTGTCTTAGGATGGGGCTTTCCCCAGGGAAATTCAGACCCATGATGTAATGCTTATGGTTTTAATCACAGCAGCAGCACATTTTATTTTTCTATTCTGTTTGTTTCCCATCCACAAAAACAAGAATGATGTGTATTTGTGCACAGCACACTGTGGTACACTAGGCATGCCAGTGCTATATTTTGCACATGATAACCAGGGACGTTTCCAAGTATTTGATCACCAACCTTTATAGTTACACTGTGATCAGTGTGCCAGGAGTTGTACACCACATAGCTAACCCTAATTTTGCTAGATGGGATAAAGGTACAATTCACCCAGTCAGACCCTTCGGAATTCCGACACAAAGGTTTAATGGTACAGTTACGGTTTCTTGCTTAGGGATCATCCCTACTTCCAGCACCCACAGTTGCAGCCCTGGTCCCAGAATCACTGCACCAAATGAGAACACAGATAGTTGAGGTGATGTGGGGAAGAACTAACTGTACAGTCAAATAGATACCCAGAGCTATCAGTATCAGTCCAATGTAGTAAACACTGTATGGAGCCTTTCTCCTGGAAAATCTGCCTTACAGCCATCTACAGTGTCTCTCTTAATGGCAATAGTTTTTGGCATTTTGTGCCACAGAAAAGCAGAGAGAGCGATATATTGAGATTCAGCCCATCTCTGCATTGCCACAGCTCTTCCAAGTCCATCTCATGGACCTGTGTGGTGACCTCAAGTGAACTCACCAGGATATCTATCTGACAGTTCTAATCACCTTGTGACCCTGAAAGGATTCTTCTGATAGATTTCAACAAGTCCTACTTTAATGTGTGCCTTAAATTCCCATAGTGATTTCCATACAGTCATCCCTTTAATAGTCCAGTTTTCCACTGCATACTGTCTGACCATATGGTTGGGCCATCAGCCACCAGCCACGAATTGATAAAAACCCAGAGGAGAAGAGGACAACATAAAATTCAGCTCACTGAGCTGATTTGTTTTTACCTCTAACCCGAGTTTTTCCATCAGTAATTCCTAGTGTAGTAGCTTTCCAAACAAGTGCTGTCCATTCATCTTGGAACTGTCATCCATAAACCAAGCAACTTTGTTAGTTTATATAGAACTGCTCATAAGGCACTACAAGTGGCAATAGGATCTGGAAGCTCCTCAGGTGATTGCAAATTTGTTGCTAGGCAAAAAAGGAGCTATCTTCTGTGACTATGAGTACCTCTTTGCATTCCCCAGTAGCACGTTCCTGCACAAACCATTTCCATTATGATACGGAACTCTTCTGGACACTGCCCGCCACCACCCAAGGCTTTAGGGGTATTTCAGGTTTCAAGATTATTTAGACTTTCAGTCATAGTGGCAGTTTCAAGCTAGTAACTATCTCTCAAATAGAAATTGTCTAGTCCAAAATCCCACTAGTTATTATTCGGTGGTGCCCACTGGCTTTTGCCATAAGCCTCAACCTGCACTCCACATTGGGCTACTGTACAGAGAATCTGCCTATACCAGTACTCCACCCTCTAACAGGACTTTATTTAAAGTGGTAATCTCTTTTTTGTCCATCACATATTCTACAGTCTTTCAAATTAACAATCTGTGTGGACTCAGACAATCTTACTGGTTCCCTTTTAGCATGCCCAATCAATATTGCTGAAGGGTGGGTTTATAATGCCTTTTGTCTTACAATACTAGGTAGGGAAAATGGTCCCCAGCCAGATTTATCTACACTCATAATATATTCAGACAAAGGGGACACAATCATTTCACATGATATCTGTTCAAATATTACAAGGTTTATCAAACCTTCCCCTTAATCCCATCGAACACTGTATTCCCATAACCTCCCAATCTAAATGTAGCCCCACTCCCCACCAATAGGACTTCACCAACAGGTTTTAGAATCACAGTACATTGGGCTCCCATGTCAAGGAGTCCCAGAAAAGTCTCTTCTTCACTCTTTGACCATTTTACCCACTCGTGTGCATATGGCCTTGAATCCCCAGCCAGGGATGGGGCCAAAGGACCGTGGAACCTTCGTCAATCCTTATACTGATTAGATTACAAGACCATCACCCTTGGTGATTCTCCAGGTCACATTCTCATTGTCCTTCTGCCTTCTGGTTTTCTAAACTCCTCCAAACTTGAGTAAATAGAGTAGGTTTATATAAGACCTTCCAAAGTTTAGGGGCTAGCAGGGATCTTATATGTCCACCCAATCTCTAAGAGTGCTGCATTAAGACCTTTTTTTGCTCCATCAATGTTCCTTTTATCCTTCTCATTTTTCAAAAACTCTTTAAAGACTTCCACCTTCTCACACCTAATGGGTACGATGCACACTATGCGGATGATGGACACACTTACAACTTTGACTCAAACTGTACAAAAGCAATTCATGTAACCAAAACATATGTACCCCCGTAATATTTTCAAATTAAAAAAAGAAAAAAAAGATTTCCACCTTCTGAGATGAGTCCCTTGACTCTCCCTTTGTCTTTCCCCATTCTCTTACAAATCAATCTAACCTTCTGAAGTATCTGTCCTTCAGCATAACCTTCCCTTTGAAAGCAGGCCTGAGGCTAACAGCTGTATTCAAGGCTGGCCCAACACTTTTCTTACCTTTATTCTAACTTGACCATTAGCACTGAGACTAGAGGCCAGAGCATGGACCAGGCACAATCTAAGCTTGGCTCACTGTCAGGATCCACCCCAATATTCTCCTTTACTTTTGTTTTATCTATTAATATTACAGGCCACAATAACCAAGGGATTGTATAGCTGGCATGTTTCTTGTTAATCTGCATTTCCTTGTGCAACCAGTGAGTGAAGTTGCATCTATTTCTAAATGCCACTGGTAACATTTACCTCCTGTAACTGACTACAACACAGCTGGAGTTCCACCCTGTGGGTGACCCCATGGCCACCCAGGAATTGAAAGTTATCACCCACTCCTCATCCTTTCTCTCCCCCAAACCACATGTTTCAATGTGTCAGGATCATTCTAGAAAATTCCACTTCTGATACCAACTGCAGTGTTAGAGAAAACACGGTACAAAGACCCTCATTTCTGACACTATTTCCAAGTCTGGGGAGGGGGATTTCTCAAACCTTCTCAGGTTCAATAACTTACTAGAAGGACTCACAGAACTCACTAAAAGCTGTTATACTCATGGTTATGATTTATACAGGGGAAATATACAGATTAAATTCAGACAAGGGAAGAAAAGCATAGGGCAGAATCCAGGAGGGTTTCAAATGCAGAAATTCCAGGTTTCTCTCCTTGTGGAATCACGGTTAGCATTCACTCCTCCTGGCAATGATGTGCGACAATATGCACACAGTATTTCCAATTAGGGAAGCTCACCTGAGCCTTGGTATCCAGAATCTTTACTGGGGCTCCACAGTCAACTGCCTGTGTGACTAACCTATCTCTAGCCTCTCTGGATGTCAAGTTAATGATACATCATAAATTGATACACAATATTGATACACAATAAATCATACTGTTAAGACTTTCTGACATAGTCATCCCCCAACCTAAATGAAGACACCTTGGGCATGACACTCCAAGGGCTTAGAAATTACCTCCCAGAAGCCAGGAGCAAAGGCCAGACTTCTCTTTGGGTACAGATAAATCCCTTATTACATCATACCCTTCCCTTGTTTAAAAAAATTTCACCACACTTAAGACAATCTGATGTTATATATTCAATTGCTTATTAATTTTCCCCCTATTAAAATGTGTACTTCAAGAGAATAGGAACTGTAAATATTTTGTTCCCTGCTGTAATCTGGCACATAGTTTCCCAATAAATATATGCTGAATTAATGTACTCTCCTAGGTCTCCCCTTCATTCTTCTTCTCACTGCAAGTACAGATTCTGTATTTCCAACACTCTCACCATAGGCAACTCTACTCACTCCAAGCATAATTTCTACATGGACCAACTCCACTTCTTCATTTCCAGTCCTCCCTTCCTTGTGAGGTAAATTCCTCTTGAGGTAAATTCTACCTTGTGTAAGTTATTTATAGGCATGCTATCAGCCCCCATTAGATTAAGAAATCCTTAACGTTCTATACATTTTTTAATCTCTTGTACCCAAGAGATCACCTTGTATAATTTATAAATTCAATACATGTTGGTTAAAACAACAAATGCATGGGTGAACAAGAAAAATTGGTGAAAAAGAAAAGGAACAAAATGTTGGCAGATCATTAAGTGAAGACTCATATATAAAAATATGCACACACACATACTTTTTCTTAGAAATGAAGATCACTTATACAATTCTAAATACAAAATAAATAAGCAAAGAAGGATTTAAATATAAAATATAGATAAAATGATTTTCATGGATGAGGAAGAAGGTTGAATGGTTAAAAAAACAAAAGTAAAAATGGGATGGGTGAGAGTAAAGGAGAGGCGAAGTGGCCTCTTACAGGCAAGGTGCAGCAGCTCTTGCCTATAATCCCAGTATTTTGGGAGGCTGAGGCAGGAAAATTGCTCGAGGCCAGGAGTTTGAGACCAGCCTGGGCAACATAGCAAGACCCATTCTTTACAAAAAAATCATAAAATTAGCCAGTCACAGTAGCACACACCTATAGTTCCGGCTACTTGGGAGGCTAAGGTGGGAGGATCACTTGAGCCCAGGAGTTTGAGGCTGCAGTAAGCTGTGACTGTGTCATTGCACCTCAGCCTGGATGATAGAGCAAGACCCTGTCTTTAAGGAAAAAAAAAAGGAGAGGTGAATGGAAAGTCACTCAGAGCAGTTCTGTCTCCATAGATCAAAGGCCGTTTCCAGACTCAAAGGTGTCACCTCCTCACTGACAGCTGGATTACTACCTGAAATACTCTCCTCCAACACCTTATTTCCCCTCACTTACCTGAGCACTGGCCTCTAGCTGGCACTCTGTCATGTATCCAGGGCTCCTGCCCTTGCTCCAGTAAGGAGATCACAGCTGGCTTAGAAATGGAAAGTCCTGCTCACAAGAAAAAATAGTTATGCTGGGAAGTCCAAGAATTCAAATCTAGTCCTTTGGTCAAGAAATAAATAGGCAAAAGCTCAGACTATAAAACAAAAATAAATAAATGGGACTACATGAAACTAAAAAGCTTCTGCACAGCAAAGGAAACAATCGACAGTATGAAAAAATAACCTACAGACTGGGGAAAAAATACTTGCAAACCACCTATCTGATAAGGGGTTAATATCCAAAATTTATAAAGAACACTTACAATTCAACAGCAGAAAAACAAATAGCCCAATTGAAGAATGGACAAAGGACCTGAACAGACATTTCTCCAAAGAAGACATAAAAATAGCCAACAGGTATATGAAAAGGTGCTCAATATAACTATCCATAAGGGAAATGAAAATTTAAACCACTATGAAATATCACCTCCCACCTGTAATGATGGTTATTATCAAAAAGACAAGAGATAACAAATGTTGGTGAGGGTATGCTGGTGTTATCTCATTTAATCCTCACCAAACCCCCGTTTTACAGATGAGGATACCTAGTACTGTTGGTGGGAATGTGGATTGTTACAGCCATTATAGAAAACAGTATGGAGGTTCCTAAAAAACTTAAAAATAGAATTATTAATACCATATGACCTAGCGATTCCTCTGCTGGGCATATACCCAAAGGAAATGAAATTACCACCTTGTAAAGATATGTGCTCTTCCATGTTTTTTGCAGCAGTATTCGCATTAGCTAAGATATGGTAATAACCTAAATTCCCACTGATGGACAAATGGACAAAGAACATGTGGTTTATCCACACAATGGAATATTATTCAGCCTTAAAAAGGAGATCCTGTCATTTGCCACAGCATCATGGATGTGGAGAACATTGCACTAAGTGAAATCAGCTAGGTACAGAAAAAAAAATGTAGGATATAAATTATATGTGGAATTTAAAAAGGTCAAATATGTAGAGATAGAGAATAAAACAGTGGGTACCAGGGTTAAGGCGGGTGGTAGAAAATGGGGAGATGTAGGTCAAAGGAAACAAATAGCCGAAACGTAGGATAAACATGTCAAGAGAGCTAATGTATAACATGAGGATTAAAGTTAATAAAATTGCACTGTATTAGAGAGCTTTGTTAAATAAGTAGATTTTAGCTGTCACCAAAAAAATTGTGCGAGATGACAGATACGATACTTTGCTTCACTGCAGTAACCATTTTACTGTCTATATGTATCTCATTACATCATGTAAACCTAACATATACATAATAAAATTTATTTTTAATAAAATGATTATAGGAAGGACCACAGTAAAGTAAATCTTATGAAAAAAAGTTAAGCTTCAACCATTAGCTTATAGTCTAATGAAGCCACATATTTTCAGCTCCACAAAAGTTCAGACTCTGTGAACAAAAAGCAGAAATTCGGCTGGTTATTTCAAAGGTAACTAATAATTCACGGTGTAGGAAACAGACATTCCTAAGGGCAGATTTTGAAATTTGGGGGACAGGTGTCCTTACCCACTGAGACCAGGTTTCTGTAGTTCTCCAACATCACGTCTCTATATAAAACTCTCTGCATAGAGTCCAGGCAGTCCCACTCCTCTTGGGAGAAATCTATGCTCACATCACTGAACACCACCACCCTCTGCAACAGCAAACATGGAGAGAGACAGAAGGAAATGAGGTGAGCACAGAGAAGGAAGAGGTATTGAATGAATGAAAGGGGAGCTACTGTGTGTCAACAATCTGGAAATGGAGAATTCTAAGGAAATCAATGACTGAAACAGTAAGTGTTCGGGTCCTTAAACATTCCATTTTCTCCATGCAAAGTTTTCTGTATAAAATGGGCATCTCCATGATCCAGACAGGTCTAGGTATGTACCAAATCAAATTATGTGGAATCTCACAATGAAAAGACATATGCAAGCAACCCAAGACAATTTCTTGCGGAGTAAATCCTAATAAATGTTTCCTCTTTTCTCTCATCTCTCTATACCTTAGAAAGAAGAAATTCTGGGATTCTTTATACATTAAAATTTTTTATAATATTTGCTATAAACACAAAATCCTAAAACCTCCAGTGAGAAAATGTAGGTCCAATAACAGATGCAGAGGTAGTACGGCAAGGGGCTCCCCAATAGCATCCCTAGAATGAGGGAGACAGAGGAGCAATTCTTCCAACATACTCAGGAAAATCAACGCTGATTCAAATTCTATCGAACTACCAACTTAGTGCAAGTGCTGAATAAAGATATTTCTCCTATGTAAGGACTGAATAAATAAAGCATCGTTATCAAATGCATAGGCACCCTTCTTAGAAAGCTAGTGAAGAACAAGCTCTATCATAACACAGAGATAAATCGAGAATGAGAAGACACAGGATACCCCCTTCTTCCCCCCAAAAAGAGAAAGTATCACAGAGGTTGTTGAAGCAAAGTCCTAGGATAATATGTGACAGTGACATCTCAGATAAAAATCTTGTAGCAGTCAACTATTAGTCAATCTGTCCAATAAGGGCTCTATAAAGAAAACCTCAGAAGAAAAACAAAAGAAGTAATGCATGTGGCCATATGAAAAATATTATTGATAAGTATGTGACAGTATTGTTTGATTACTGGAAAAATTAAGTGATAGATCACGAGGGACTTCTTTTAAAAACATAGCAAATAGCTCCTAGAAGAAAAAAAAGTTATACTTCAAAGAATCTATGAGCTTCATGTACTACGTATCTTAGCAATGTGTAATCATAACTATGTGTACACTACTGATTTAACAAAATATATTTATATATTCCCTACTAGGTGAAAGGGAAGTGCAGGTGTAGTATAGAAACTCTAAAACTCATATGCACCAAGTGTGGTGGCACATGCCTGTAGTCCCAGCTACTTGGGAAGCTAAAGCAGGAGGATCACTTGAGTCCAGGAGTTTGAGGTTGCACTGAGCTATCATGGTGCCACTGCACCCCAGCTCAGGCAACACAGCAAGACCCTGTCTCAGAAAATGATTGAAAAATAAAAAATAAAACTCATATGGGAAGTTAGCAGATGGTGTCTAAAACTGATTAAGAAATACAGGCTAAGAATATTAATTAGGAACATGG
>RJWJ010047991.1:0-10755 GCA_004363605.1 Indri indri | reverse complement strand
TGTAGAGAAATTGATTGGGAAGAGGAATGAGAGAACTTATTGGGGTAGTGGAAATGTTCTTGGTCTTGATAGAGTATTAGTTATAAGAGTGTATGCGTTTATCAAAACATATTAAACTGTTCACTTAAAATTTGGTAAATTTAATCTTTGTAAATAATTATTCATACTAAAAATTTCATTCACAAACCCCCAAAATAAGTAAGATTGTTATTCCTCTGTATGCAACCTTCAAGAGTTCTCCATTTATGCAAAATAAAACACAAAGTTTATACAGAGCATATAAGGATTTACAAAACCTGATCCCCACCAACTTTTTTAATCTATTTTTTCCCTACTCTCCCTACTCATTCTGCTTCATTCACACTGGCTTCCAAACAATTTCTTAAATATTCTATGTATACTTCCAAATCAGGGCCTTTACACTGTTGTTCCCTCTGCATGGATTCCTCCTGACTTTCTTCGAGATTTGATAAAATCACACATTATCAATGAGGCTTACTCTATCCACCCGCTTTAATCTTTTTATAAGATGTAAGTCACACAAAACAGTGTGAGGTTTTCAACAAAACCCCAGGAAAAGGCTATTCGTAAAAGACAAACTCCAAGTCAGGTCAAATAAAGACAACTTTGCTGGTGAGTCTTCCAAGGAAACTTCAGATAGGTCATTATGAACTGAATTCTATCCCCCCAAAATTCATGTCAAAGCCCTAACCTCCAGTGCCTCAGAATGTGATTTTTTTGGAGATAGGCCTTTGAGGAAACAACTAAATTACAATGAGGCCATTAGGGTGGGCCTTAATCCAGTCTGAGTGATGTTATAATAAGAGTAAATTTGCCCCATCTCTACTAAAAATAGAAAGAAATTAATTGGACAACTAAAAAAAATATATAGAAAAAATTACCTGGGCATGGTGGCGCATGCCTGTAGTCCCAGCTACTTGGGAGGCTGAGGCAGGAGGATTGCTTGAGCCCAGGAGTTTGAGGTTGCTGTGAGCTAGGATGATGCCACAGCACTCTAGCCTGGGCAACACAGCAAGACTCTTGTCTCAAAAAAAAAAAAAAAAAAAAGGAGTAAATTTGTACACAGAGACAGCAGGGATGTGGGTATACAGAGAAAAGACCAAGTGAAGAGACAAGAGGACAGTCATCTGCAAGTCAAGGAAAGAGGTCTCAGAAGTGCTCAACTTTGCTGACACCTTGATCTTGAACTTCTAGCCTCCAGATCTGTGAGGGAACAAATTTCTGTTGTTTAAGCCACCCAGTCTCCAATATTTTATTATAGCAGCCCTAGAAAACTCATATATAGGTCAAGTAATGACAATTCTCTAGAAATAGGATTTTAAAGGATCTGTAACCCTATTATGCCCTCTCCTGTGCCAACCAGGCTGTTGGTTTTCAAGGCTACCACTGAGCTGGGGTGCATGGGAATAGTACAAGTTAAAAGGCCACAAAGCTTGCTGTTCTCACAATAGTTCACTATTACTATTGTAGTGAGACATTTCTATCTTTTCTCAGAAAATTTTCTTACCCATTTAATGTTCTTGATTCTAGAAAATCATGTAGAGGAAATAGGAGAGTATGTACTCCTTTGCATCTGGCTTCTTTGCTCAGCATAATATTCCTCAGATTCATCCATGGTTCTATAAGTATCTTTACTACTTCCCTTGCATTGCAATCCTAGCCAGCTATATGATGGGTATACTCCAGATTTGTCTATTTTAATATGTGTCTGACTTCAAAGATCAGCTGTGCCACATTTTATAGAGATGTGAATAAATCGTATGGAGACATAAGGAGCCTGAGCATATAACATTCAGAGAAGGCAGTCTGAGTGAATGAGGAGAAAGGGTTTTGAAATCCGTGATAGTGCAGGAATTAGCATTAGCATAGGTAGAAGGAAAGGATATTTAAGTAATAAAAGGAGATCACAAAAAAACTGCAGAAACAGCAGTTGACATTGGTTGTTACAATGAAAGGTAGATACAGAGGCTGCTAACAAAGCTGTGGTAAATCTCTATAACACAACTGAGATACACAGAAAAAAAAGATGGTCAGCATAGATGCTCTGATCAAGAACTAAGAGATATCAAGACAGAAAAAAATATACTGAGACAAGGGCCTTCCCCAAAGATTAGTAAAAAATCAGTAACTCTCCATTGAGAAATGATTGATGATTGAATTTCAATTCACATCTCTGGAGTTTGTGAAGTGTTAACTATAATTAGCTAATTACTTTCATAATTAATTTAACTGCCCTATTTTCTTGCTTATATATAATTTTCACCCATCTTATGCTTACTGAGTTATTTTCAAATTATTCCTTTTATTATTAAATTTTTATTTTTAAATTTATGTATAATTTACTCCTTTTGGTATAAAGTTCTATGAGCTTTGACAAATGATTAGAGTTATATAATTCTCACCACAACATGGATTAATTACTTTTATTTTTAAGTTCTAGTTTCATACAACTGTAGAGAGGAGTATGTGTATGTGAGTAATAAGGGCTAGGGATCTAAACATAATTTTCCCCCCAAATCTATATGTATTAAAGACTTAAACATAAAAAATAAAACCTTGAAAGTATTCAGTGAAAATATAAAACAATATTTTACTACCATTTAGTGATAAAGGCTTTCCTAATGATGAAACAAATCATAGAAGTTATTATGAAAAAATTATTGCCGTATTTAACTATATAAATTTTTAAAATTCATGTTCAGTAAAAGATACTGTAAACAAAGAGCTAAATAAATAACAAGCAAGAAGCTATTTTGCAATATGGATGAAGCACAAAAGATTTTGGTCTAGTGATCAGTGGAATTATAGTGCACCAAAACATTCATCTTCACTTAAGTAAGACCAGACTTAGGTCCTTATCCCAATTCTGCCACTTAAACCATAGATGACCTTGGTGAAATTACGTGGGGGAATGAGGAGAAACTTCCCCTTCACCCCAGAAGGTTCACTGAAAGTGTCAACTGAAGAGAATCCAAACTCTGTAAAATAATTCAAAGAGGTTTATTCTGAGCCAAATTTGAGGACCATGGCCCAGAGCCATGCCCAAGAAGCCTTGAGCAAGTGGACTCGCTGTGGTTGGGTTACAGATTGGTTTTATACATTTCCAGGAGACAGGCATTACACGTAAAGTCACAAATCAATACATGGAGGGCATACATCGGTTTGGCCCAAAAAGTCAGGACATTTCAAAGCAGGGGCTTACAGGTTACAGGTGGGTTTAAAGACTCTTTGATTTGTAATTGGTTAAAGAAATGAAGCTTTGTCTAAAGGCTTGGAATGTTTTAAGTTAAGAAAGTCTCTTAATCAGAGACAAGCCACCAGCCATATATTTGTTGTGTAAATTGAGGACCTGCAGGTTTGTCTTGTATACCCTTAGGCCTGTTAATGAATTACAAAAGATATCTACAAGAAAGGAGTGGGGCGTGATGAGGCATGTTTGACTTCCCTTCTCAAGGCCGGCAACTCAGTTTTAGGGCATCCCCTTAGCCAAGAGAGGGTCCATTCAGTCAGCTGGTGGAGGGGAGCCTTAACATTTTATTTTAGTTCACAAAAGATCAATTCCCAATAAGGCAGATTAATACGATAAAGAGATTTATTTACTGTATGCACGGGGAGAATCACAGACTGATTATCCAATATCCCAGTGGGCTCCAGAAATGTATATCCCCTCATTTTACAGAGGAGAGGGAGATAAGGAATATAGGTAATTCCCTTTAGGGGCAATAAAATGATTGCTAGGGAGGATGAATAGATACTTGGGAGAATGAATGGATTGGGGGAAACAGATTGACTTGTAAATGAGTCTTTTGGCAAATTAAATTAACCTGAGAGGCAGATATTACATTTAAAATGATTTGAGCCATGTCTAATTGCATTCTTGATCTTCTTTCCTGTAAAATATTGAGATAACAGGGAACAGAAGGCAAGTCAATTTTCTTTTTGATGGGACTGTTTTTTTAATGAAGAAAGAGGGAAAGCCCCTTCCAAGGTCAGTTGATCTCTAAGGGCCTTTAATTCAAAATACTCTGTACCAAGAAGACATATTTTGGGGTGAAATTTCTGGAGCTCCTTCATATACATTCTCTCTGCCCTGTGTTGCCCCATTTGTAAGATTACCAAAATAATAGTATATACCTCATAAGATTATTGAAGGTTGATAATTTAAAGACTTGTTACAACGCCTTGCTTATAGTAAGCCCTCAGTTAATATCAGCTACAGTATTACTTTCATTGTTGTTAAGTGATTCTGCAAATCAATAAGAAAAAAGCAAGCAGTTTATAAAGAAAAAAACTAAATTTTGTGAACGTAAAAGTCACAGAAAATAAAATACATATGGCTAACAAATATGCAAAATATACTAAACTATACCATTAACTATTCAAAATTTTAAAAACAAACTATGAATTTAATTCTACCAAATCGAAAAACATTAAAATTCGATGATGCTGTGAATATGTTGATATTTTATACACTGTGTTGGTCCAGGTCCTCCAAGAAGCAGAAACCAAGATATGATTATTCATACAAGAGATCTATTAGGAGAAATGCCTGTGATGGAAACTGAAGAGGTAGCTGATGGAATCTGGGAGAACTGTCAGACCACAATGCAGGGCTAACTTTGGATGAAGGAGAAAGGTAAAGAAGAATTGAAGTTTGGGAGAAAGCATTCTAGATTATGCTGTGCTTTAAAAGACTTCTGCAAGATCATTGGGAAGCCTTGAGCCAAAATTCCCCAGCAGAGCAGTCTTGCCTGTCTTAGGAATGGACGTGTCTGAGAATCTCTGCTGTGCTCAATTATTTACTACCTGAGAGCAGCCCTTGGGAAGAGTGGTCTGTACACAGCACAAGTACAGTGATGGTTTTCAAAGTACTGTAGCTGGGCCAAAGGTCAATTACATTCCCTGCCATAGGAGATATGAGAAACATTTTCATGCCACTATGCACAGCAACATAAATTTATCTATATATTAATATTTGTAGGTTAATTTGGCGATAGTTTCCAAATATGGAATGTTCATTACCTTTCACATAGCAATTCTACCTCTAGGAATTCATCCTTCGGAAATGCACAGCTATGTAACAATGTATGCAAAGTAATATTTATTGCATCATCACTTGTCATTGCTAAAAATTGGAATCAATTTAAAGGTTCATCAATAGGAGACTGGAAAAAATGACATAAAGCAATTAAATAGGATATCGTTGAAATATATGTATGTACATAGAAAGGAAAGCATGATATATCAATAGTTTTGAGCAATAATCAATGACAAACAGGATGTCGCCTATGAACCTGAATGTCTATAAAAAGGAAAGAAAATTAAGTAAAGGAAATAAAATTGTTCACCTTTCTGAATATAAGCTGAAGTTTCAACTCCAAAATTTTCTCTCATAGAAGAAATCCTTATAAAGTCTCTGTCATATTAGAGAACCCTTTTCTTTTTCTTTTTTTTTTTTTTTTTGAGACAGAGTCTCACTCTGTTGCCTGGGGCGAGTGCCGTGGCGTCAGCGTAGCTCACAGCAACCTCAAACTCCTGGGCTCGAGCAATCCTACTATCTCAGCCTCCCGAGTAGCTGGGACTACAGGCATGCGCCACCATGCCCGGCTAATTTTTTTTTTCTATATATATTTTTAGGTGTCCAATTAATTTCTTTGTATTTTTGGTAGAGACGGGGGTCTCGCTCTTGCTTAGGCTGGTCTCGAACTCCTGAGCTCAGGACAATCCGTCCGCCTCGGCCTCCCAGAGTGCTAGGATTACAGGCGTGAGCCACCGCGCCCGGCCGAGAACCCTTTTCAATTACTATATTTTGAACAACTACTTGGGGAAAATACATTAGTCTAAAATGGCCTCCATAAATTGTAGTGTTGTATGCTAACAAAAATTACCAGCCAAAAATTGATAAAAAAAAAAAAAGGGAAACAAAAAAAATCAACACTAATTTTAAAATTATTGTCTGTGAAGAGGGGAAATAGTCTTACAGTTACAGATTTTAGGTACAATTGTAAATAAGTCTTTTACAGACCACTTTAAAAACAAATATATAATGTGATTTTATCACAGATTTTGTCATGAATAACAGATGCATGCTTGTGGCTTGGGATAAAATTTCTAGTGACAGCATCATATGTAGATTCAAGAAGTGCTTTCTCTGAAATATCTTAGATGGAAGTGATTGTGTTGTGCTCCAGAAAACTGCATCAGATCATTCAAGAAGAAACTTCGGTAACGATAATAACTTTTGTTAAATTTGCCAGTAGGGTGTAAATAAATTGTTTCATAAAACATGAGAGAGGGGTACCATTTCTAAATACATGGTTTTAAATATAGTCATATATGTAATTAGTAAATATCTACAAAGTCAATAATATAAGTAGATATTGGCTTATTTCACTTCCATTTACATAATTTTATATATTCAAGTTAGCTATATATTATTTTTTAAGAAAAAGTTTTCCTTGAGAAAATAGAAAAATTCCTTATATTCAAAATTATCTTATATTGAATATATATGGGAAATGCCCCAGCCCTGCAGGAATCTGCTTCATTTCTCATATGGAGAAAAGCCATCCACACTAAAATGTTTATAGCTGCACAATTCACAATTGCAAAGATGTGGAAACAACCCAAGTGCCCATCAATACATGAGTGGATCAATAAAATGTGGTATATGTATACCAAGGAGTTCTACTCAGCCACAAAAAACAATCGTGATCTATCACCTCTTAAAAGCTGGGGCCCATTCTACTAAGTGAAGTATCCCAAGAATGGAAAAACAAGCACCACATGTGCTCACCATCAAGTTGGTATTAACTGATCAACACTTAAGTGCACATAAAGTAGTAACATTCATCGGGTGTTGGGCAGGTGGGAGGGGGGCAGAGGGGATGTGTATATACATACATAAATGGGTGCAGTGTGCACCGTCTGGGGGATGGAAACACTTGAAGCTCTGACTCGGGTGGGGCAAAGGCAATATATGTAACCTTAACATTTGTACTCCTGAAATATGCTGAACTAAAAAAAAGAAAAATTAAAAAAGAATAAGGTTGAAGGGCTTGTTTTTATAATTGTTTACATCTGTTTTCAATTGCTGCCATAACAAATTATCACAAATTGGCTTAAAATAACACAAATTTATTATCTTACAGTTCTGTAGGTCAGAAGTCCTAAAATCAAGGTGTCAGCAGCGCTGTGTTCCTTTCTGGAGGCTGTAGGGAAGAATATGTTTCTTTGCCTTTTCCAGCTTTGAGAAGCCATCCACATTCCATGGCTCATAACTTCCTCCTCCACATCCAAAGCCAGTAAGGGCAAGTTTAGCTCTTGTCGCGATACTATCTCTGGTTCTCTGCAGCTGGAAATAATTCTCTGCTTTTATAGACTCATATGATTAGATTAGCTTTACCTGGATAATCCAGAATAATCTCTCCATCTCAAGGTCCTTAACCTCAATCACATCTGCAAAGTCCCTTTTGGCATGCAAAATAACATATTATTAACAAGTTTTGGGGATTAGGATGTGGACATCTTTGATGGGCCATTCTTCTGTCTTCTACATCATTACTTAAAGAATGGAACTTAAATCAGTTAGAAATGAATGTCATTTTCAGATTCATGTCAATAGAACAAGATATATCAACAAATCTGCACTGCATATTTATTGTGCAAGTCATTGGATTGGGTACTATAAAGTACAATAGAGAGAAATGTGAAAGAGGCCCTCCCGTAAAGAGCATACTATATTGTCGGATAATTGGGAACATTCATGAAAAGAGAATTAACAATAAAAGCCTATATACTACATTTCAAATTTATTTGACAGTATTTATTGAGTACCTACTATGCTATTCTAAACTCTGATGATACTATGGGACTGAACAACGCAATGTTTTTACCTTCATGAAGCTTATTTTCACATGGGGAAAATAGTTAATAAGAAAACAAACTAATCAATATACTGTAATATCGAGCAGTAATAAGTGCTATGGAGGAAACTGCAATAGTTTAAGGGGATAGAAGGAAGTTGAATAGCTATTCCAAAAAGCTTAGCAGTCCTCCTTGAGAGCTGAATGAATGAATGTTACACAGATATACTGTGTGAGTTCACGATACAGTATAGAGTGATCACTCTTGACTAGGGTAATCCCGAAGGCTTCATATTAAATAGTGGAACATATATCTTTGGAGGATGAGTAAGGTGTTAATAAATAGACAGAGCAATATTTCTCATTGTGTTCCATGGATCATCTTCATCAGAATCCACTAGGGTCACTGCTAAAGTTGCAGATTTTCAAGTCCTACCTAGAGACCTACTGAATCAGAACCTCTGTGGATGGAGCCTAGGAATATATCAGCTGATTCTTACTTACACTGAGTTAGGAAAAAACACCAAGACAAAATGTTAAAACATCAAAATTTAAAAGAGAGTTACACTGATCCTTTCCTGAAGCAACATGTAGCCCATGCCGTGCTTGGGAGGGGTAATGAGTAGACTAAACTGGTGAAACAGATGATTAGAACTAGAAGGATGTTTTCTTGAGCAGGCTAAGGGGAGTTTAAACTCTTTATAGAAAGGTAAACCATCAAGTATTAATGATCAGACAATTAGCATAAAAAAGCAATATTTTAGATGTATTATCAATATCCATATTTATATTAGCAATATTTAGGACTACCATTAGCAGCAGTGTACAGGATGGATTGAAAGTGAGGATATCAGTAACAAGGAAAAGTATGATAAATCTATGGCAGAAGTACACACCTGAGGCTTTAAGCATCAGGGTTAGGTCAAATTCAATAACAATCAAAGGGGAAGAACAGATATGGAGGACATTATGAAGTAAGTAAAAATGGTACTCTGTGATTACTTTGGGAGAATGAGGGAAGAGTCAGAAATGACTCAGGTTTTAAACTTGGATAACTAGCAAAATGGGTTTGCTGATTATTATGGAATACCATTTCCTGGCTTAATGGGACAATGCTCATAATGATTATATAAAAGTGTGGAAAAGAAAAGCTATTACCTTCTTCCTGCAATTTTTCTAAATTTGCCAGTCATCCAAGAAATATGATTAAAGTACTCTCTTGTACTTCTACCCAAGTTAACCACATAAAATAACCCCCTGCATTTGGGAACCAATGTGCAAGAAAAAAGCTTTAATATTGAAGAAACCTGAAAGTAGTCCTCCTTTATAGCAACTATTAGTACATTATTGGATGAGGAGGGAGTAGGATTTAATTATACCTTTATGATTGTCAGGATTACTAGCATTTTGGATAAAACCTATACTATTTCATGTGTGGTTGGTTCTTCATTTATAGCACACACACTTAAACATAATCATACACTAATGATTACTATCATTTGCTAAATGATAGCAAATATGTCTTTTAATTATTTATAATTAAAAAATTATAAGTCTTTAAATTACCTAGTGATCCACGTAAAGCAAACCTCGTAAAAAAAAAAAAAAACCTTACTTTTTAAAGGCTGAAGTACACATTTTTCTAAACCAAGATACAGTAGGCTATGCTCAAAGATAAGGAACAGGTAACTTGTGATTAGAATATTCCATACATTTTAAATTAAATCAACTAGGAATGTGAAGAATATGTGCCTTAAGATTTTCTATCTCTCTGTCTCTTTATATACACACTCACACAGACACACAGAGACAGGTATACATATATGTGTGAACTAAAATAAAATCGTAAGGCTCACCCCCCTACCGGCTAATTGAATGGACCCCCTAGTGGCCAAAGGAATATCCTAAACCTAAACTGCCTGCCAGGAGGAGGGAGGTCAGACATGGCTCATCATGCCCCACTCCCTTCTTGGGGACATCCTTTGTAACCCATTAACAGCCCTAAGAGTATGCAAGACAAACCTGCAGGTCCTCAATTTACAAAACCAATATATGGGTGGGGGGGCCTCATCTCTAGCTTGTCTCTGATAAACAGCTCCTAGGTTAAAACATTCCAAGCCTTTAGACAAAGCTTCACGTCTTTAACCAATTACAAGTCAAAAAATCTTTAAACCCATCCATAACCTGTAAGCCGCCCCCTCTTTTGAGATGGCCCACCTTTTCGGGCCAAACCAATGTATGCCTCCCATGTATTGATTTATGACTTTACCTGTAACCCCTGTCTCCCTGAAATGTTTAAAACCAAACTGTAACCCAGCAACACCGAGTCCACTTGCTTAAGACTTCTTGAGCATGGCTCCGGGTCGTGATCCTCAAATTTGGCTCAGAGTAAATCTCTTTAAAATTATTTTACAGAGTTTGGCTTTTTTTTCTGTTGACATATGTATATTTAAAATTTTGCGTACTACATTAATGCCTTTCGATTTGTCTATGCACATTAAAACACATTGGAACTGGTGTGGATTTGACAGCTGTAAATCAGTTAAGGTATAGTTAAGGTACTAGGTGAGATTCCTTTTACTTTGAGTAATATTTAGCCTAAGGGCAGGCCTCAGACTATGCCAGCCTTATGGGTAATACCCTGATTGAAATCTAACTGGCTTGAAAAATGACAAGAAAGAGTTCTGGGCAACCACAGCCACTGACAAGTGAGGAGAAAAATCACAGAAAGGAGAGAGGCAGGTAGAGAGATGCCAAAATACTATGAATAGTCTCTGCCTAAATCTTTGGTTGACCCCTGAACACCTGGATAAGGCAGACAACGGAAAGCCAAGCTAGGGTAAAAGAACTGAATTGAGATCTGAGCTGC
>RJWJ010047990.1:0-10747 GCA_004363605.1 Indri indri | reverse complement strand
GGCCTTATAGTACACATGAGAACTCACACTGGCAAACGGCCCTTTCAATGTCAGGAATGTGGGAAAACCTTTACTTGATCTACATATCTTATTCGACATTTAAGAACTCAGAGTGGGGAGAAGCCATACATAAAGAATGTAGGAAAATCTTTAGTAAGTCATCATGCCTTAATGAATGTGTAAGAATTCACACGTGAGACGAGCTTATGCTTGAAAATAATCTAGGAAAGACACTATTTTCTCACACTTACTGAAGATGTACTAATCCATATTGGGAATGTACACATTCATAAGTAATGTGGGAAGCTTTCGTTGGTGTCTCAAATCTCAAGAAAGAAGAGAAGCCATATGACTGTAAGGAATGTGGAAAAGCCTTGGCTCATTCCACAAGCCTTACTTACTATTCGTGTGTCTACATCCTAGAAAACAAACTATGAGTATAAGGAATGTAGGAAAAACCTTCATTTGACCCTCACACTTTGAGTCTGTTTGAACTCATGCTGGAGAGAAACAGTATGATTGTGAGAAGGATGGAAAAGCTGCTTTTAGGCCAGATGTGATGGCTCACACCTGTAATCCTAGCACTTTAGGAAGCCAAGGAGTGAGGATTGCTTGAGGTGAGGAGTTCAAGATCAGCCTGGACAACATAGCGAGACCTCCTGTCTACCAAAAAAAAAAAAAAAAAAAATATATATATATATATATATATATATATTAGCTGGGCATGCCTGTAGTTCCAGCTACTCAGGATGCTGAGGGGGGAGGATTGCTTCAGTCCAAGCATGTGAGGCTGCAGTGAGCTCTGATCATGCCACTGCACTCCAGCCTGGGTGACAGAGTGAGACCCTGTCTCAAAAAAAACCAAAACAAAACAAAAAACCTTTATTTTCCTCTTGTCTTGCTGAACATCTGAGTGAGCACACTGGATGTAAAGGCAAGTCCTCTGGATATAAGGGATGTGTTGAAACATTTCACTCTGCCTTACACCTACATATTCGACTGTGATCTTACAGGTGCTAAAAATTCTATCAATGTAGGAAATGTGGAGATTTTTGTTTTTATCTTCTGCTTCGGCAAAGTGTAAAAGCATGCATTATTAAGAAATCCCATGAGTGAAAGGGATGCGGGGAAGCCCTTGATTGTTCTTTGTCATTAGGAAATGTGATCCACACTGGAGACGAACTGACTGTAGGGAAGGTGGAAAAGGCTTAATTTGTTAAGCCTAGTATTAATTTGCTGTACATACAAAAGTCACACTGGAGAAATACTATATTGGAAAGCTTCGGGTAACTATACATGTCTTAAACATATACATGTTTTATAAAACAAAACGATCCTTTCTAATTTAATGAAAAACAAAGTTTATTGACTTCTATTAATTTAGCCCACATTTTTAGAGTTAATTTGTCAATCTCGTAACACTAAGATCAACAAGTAAGATTTTCAGAAACCAATTGCAGAGTTTAAGATAAAAATCTTAAAAGGTTTTTTATTGAAAATCTTTGTTATAAAAATATTTTAAATAAAATGTAAGAGTAAGGAATTTAGAAAAGTTTTGGGGTACAGCTTTTTTATTTATTGCATATAAGAAAATTGATACAAAGAAAATCAAATTTTTATTTAAATAAGTTTGCTTTTTCGGTGCATCCTTAAACCAGTGATGTCGAGCATATGCGTATCCTCTGAAGGCACGAGCTCCAGAGCCCGCCCCACATGGCCCCTGACTGGAAGCAGAAGTGCGAGTCCCCCGGTGGAGCGGGGAAGGGAGGGGTCAAGGGTGCACTTCGCAGCCCCAGCCGTTCCCGAGCTGGGGCTCTTCCTCCCCCGGACCTCGCCTGCTGCTTCTCGCCTGGGGCCTCCTGTGGCCGGAGCTTCTTTCCAGAGCCCCAGACCGGCTGTTCCAGGTGTCTGTCCCCGGAGGAGGCCAGTGGGTTAAAGCTGTCAGGGCCTGTTGCAGGGCCTTTCCCCATCCTCTGTACTTTTCCTCTCTATAACTCTCCCCCAAACCAGACCATTTTTCCCTCAGGAAAATGCCCTTTCGTGTACCTCACTTTCCTGCATTATTGAGGTATCTTGGTATGCTCGCTCTCAGTTCATGGAGATCTTCCCTCTTTTTTCCCCGTTATGTGGCTGCACCTTGGTGCCAAATAGACGTTTGAGTTCCCATCTGAATGGGCTTGTGTGTGGTCCTTCATGTTCATGGACTGAGGTCTTCAAAGTCAATTTTTAGAAGTAAAGTTGTTGGGTCAAAGGATAAGTGCATGTGTAATAGTCCTAGATATTACCAGTTGCCCCCGCTCTGTGGGACTCATACTATTTTGAGGGCTCCGAGTGTATATTTTGTATCCAGGAAGGCTGCAGGCCTCTCTTAGTTTTCATTTTACCTGTAAATTATTTTGGATATTTACATACTGTCGTGTCATTTGTGAGTAACAGGTTTATTCTGCCTTTACGATCCTACCTATTATGTCCTCCTCCCCGACCCCCAGAATTTACCGTACTGCCTACGACCTCTTAAAGGTTAGAAGGAGCTATCCTGATCTTCCAGGTCTCAGGATGAAGGCTCTCTGCTTGTCACTATTTACGTGTTTGTCATATGTTTTTGATAACATTCTAAGTTTAAGGACATTCTCTTCTCTTCTTTTCCTCATTTGCTAGGATTATTTTTATAATGGTGTTACTGACATAATATCGCATTTATTTTATCCATTTAAAGTATATAAATCAGCAGTTTTGGTGTATTGACAGTTGTGCAAGCATCACTGCCATCTAATTCTAGAACATTTTCATTGCCTCAAAAAGAAACCCTATACTCATCAGCAGTCACTCCCCACTCCATTCCCTGGCAACCACTAAGAGGTGTTCTGTCTCTGTGGATGTGCCCATTGTAAACATTTCATATAAATGAAGTCATATAATATATGGTCCTTTGTGACTGCTTTCAGTTAACATAACGGTTTCAAGGTTTATCTGTTAATGTGCATCAGTACTTTGTTCTTTTTATTGTTAAATAATATTTCATTGTATGGATATACCATATTTTAGTTATCCATTCATCAACTGATGGACATTTGGGTTGTTCCCCTTTTGGGCCATTATAAATATTGGTGCTATGAATATTTGTGTGCAAGTTTGTATGTGGATATATGTTTTCATTTCTCTTGGGTATATACTTAGGAGTGGAATGGCTCGTTCATAAATCTACAGTTAACCTTTTGGCAAACTGGCAGGCTGTTTTCTAAAGTGGCTGTACTATTTCAATTTTCCCTCAACAAAAAATAAGAGTTACAGTTTCTCCACACCCTCACCAACACTTATTCATCTTTTTAATTATGGCCATCTTAATGGGTGTGAAGTATCTTATTGTGGTTTTGCTGGGCATTTCCCTGATTGGTAATGGTGTTGATTATCTTTTCATTTGCTATCATTGACATTTGTAGCTTCTTTAGAAAAATGTTCATTTAGATCATTTGCCTATCTTTTGAGTTGTCTTTTTAAAATTCAGTTGGCTGAATTAAACGCAGCCTAAAATTTTTCAGGCTGAAAAAATTTTAAGTTATTTTTAAAATCATGGTGTGATAACGATTTTTATCATTTTTACTCTATCATTGAGATGATCATAGAGTTTTTAACTATGATCTGTTAACAAAGAAAATTATGTTGATTGATATTCTCATAGTAAGCTTCTCTCACATTCCTGGGGTAAACCCAACTTGATCCTGTTGTATTCTTTATTGGACTTACTTCCTTTAAAATATCTGAATCTGTGTTTATTGAAATCTGCCTGTAGTTTTGTTTTCTTACAATGGCCTTGTCATGTTTAATATGAATATGCCAATCTCAAAGAATATTCTTCTTCCCTTTATACTCTTAGGGTAATCCTTTTGATAAGTCACACTATTTTGTGAAATTACTTTAAAAGTGACCATGCGTTTTTCCCTATGGTAATACTGTGTAAGCTACTGTAATAGAATAATCAAAAATACAAACATGACATTTTGAATCATGCATAATTCTGGGATTTTTCATAAAGGCTAAATTAAATAAAACCTTCCAAATACCTAGTTCTTGCCTTATAGATTGGATAAATTATTATTACCTACACTTAATACAATGTAAACCTTAGTGACCAATTACATAGAAGTATAGTTTAAGTAACCAGGGTCTTCATAAATATGTTTAATTTCTGGAACATTTTCATTCATACTGGAATTCTTACTTTGAATGGCTTAAGTGACCTATAAAGTCTTTTGAGCCTGGTGGGTTTTTTGCTGGCGGGAGGGGGGGGGTTGGGTTTTGGGATGGTTTTTGTGAAAAAATTTAAACATCTAGTTTTTGGGTTTTTCTTTTAGGAATTTGGGCATGAGTGATTGGGACTGGGGAGACCTAGAGCCTCTCTGAAGGGATCAGCAACAGTCCAGATTCTTCTTTTTTTAATATATATATTTTTTAAATTGTAAAAATACATAAAGCAAAATTTGCCGTGTTAAATGTACAAGGCAGTGCCATTAATTGTATCACTGTGTTATATAACCATCATCATCTAGTTCATTTTTTTGGTTATTATTATAGGACTATTCTGTTTGTTTGTATTTCTGTAGGAATTGATTTATCTCCTGAGTTTTTAATTTGGTTGGCATAAAGCTATTCATAATAAAAGTTATTCATAGTATCTTATTTGTCTAATCTCTGCAACATCTATACTTATGTTCTTTCTCTCCCTTTTGTCTTGGAGAATTTTTGCCTGATTCTTTTCCTGGTAGTTCTCAAAGGACCAGTTTTTTGCATGACTGATCCTGTTACTGTTTTCTAGTTCATCATGTTCTATTTGCTATTCCTTTTTTAACCTCTTAAGTTGGAAACTTCAGTCATTTTTAACTTCCCTTTTCTAATACAACATAAAACTTACTTTTTTCCTTACTTGTATCCTATGAGTTTTGGTACCTAGAACTGATCAATAACCATAGTATTGTGTATCTCCTAATTTCTTTTATAAAACCGTAAGTTATTCATAAGTGTGATGTTTTTTAAATTCCAATTGTGTACCTTTTTTCTATGGATTGAACCATATAAAACTGCTAATGTTCAACCATGTTTTTTTTAAACTACAAAAACAGCAGTCTCATGGTTTGCCATAGTAAGTTTCTTTTGTTATTAACTTAGAACTTGATCACCTTGTGGTCAGAGAAAATGTATAGCAAATCTGTGAAAGGTTTAAAGACTGCTCTGTAGTATAGCCATATGGTTAATTTTTGTAAACATTCCACATGTGCTTCAAAAGAATATATGTATCTTCCATTTATTCAGTAGTGTCTCTTAAGTGTCGTAGGTTACGCTTGCTCAGTGTACTGTTCAAATCTTCATATCCTCTTTTGTTCCTATGATCTATCTATTACTGAGAGCAGTGTTTTAAAGTCTCTTACAGTGATGGCAGTTTGTCTGATTTCTCCTTTAATTCTACTAGCTTCTGCTTTATAAATTTTATGAGACTATTTTATTATTGTATACAACCCTGTAATCACTTTATATCTTTCTGATTAATCAAACCTGGTATCCTAATGTCATTACCTCTCATAGTGCCTTTTGTCTTAAAATGTCAGAAATTAATTTAGCCAAACTTTGTTTTGCTTAATATTCAACTGGTCTATCTTTTATTTTTACTTATTTTAATTTTATTGATTGATTGTGCCTGGGCTGGGAATTAAATTCTTTATTTTTGACACTAAGTCTTTCTGTGTTGTAGGTTTTAGTGCATCTAATGAAACAGCATAGAGCTGGAATTTATCTTAACACAAGAATCTTTCCTTTTATACTGTAGAGTTTAGCCCATTTACTTGTACCTTAATACACTGACTGCCACACTAGAAAATAAAATTTTTTCCTTGGGGCCACGGTGTTTTATTATGAAAATAGAATCAAAACTTTGAAAACAAAATGATCCTTTCTAATTTAATGAAAAACAAAGTTTATTGACCTCTATTAATTTAATCCACATTTTTAGAGTTAATTTGTCAATATTAATTATAACACTAAGAACATCAACAAGTAATATTTTCAGAAATCAACTGCAGGGTTTTGCCCAGGTTTTGCTTCACAGGCTGGCAGTACAGTGGCAAACACAAAATGAATGGTCCCTGCCCTGGTGGGGCAGTCTAATGGCTTTCCATGAAAATGCACTGATTTCACTGTCTCTGTCATGAAGAGCTTTGGGTAATTTTCTGTCTGTGTCTTGTCTTGGGCATGGGTTGGGTCAGTTCCATATGGGGAATGGAGTGTTTGCTTTTTGGTCCTCGTGAAAGAGCCCTGCTCTGATTGTGTTGCTGATCCTAAAGTTGCACTTGACTATAGTAAGGCTGCTTTAAGGCCAAAGTATGGGAATCAGTTTTGTGGAATGTGTTCTTTATTCCACACAATCTTCTCACATCATGTGTCTTTCCTCATAAGCAGGGTATCAGCTCTGCAAACACAGTCTGATCTCCAAGGTGGATCATGAAGAGCTGAGTGCAGAGGAAAGAGGAATTCTCCAAGGTGCCTGTACAGGTGAGCCCTGGGCAGAAAGGAGTCACTGTGTGCGGCAGCCTTGGCCAGCGAGGGTGGGTACGTTTGGGGATGTCAATCAGTGGGAAAAAGAAGGCTGAGGCCTTAATGTAAGCCTTCCTTCCTCTTACACCTATCCAGTCATTCATGCTTTCACTGTCAGAGAAAGAACAGTTTTCCTCTACAAGTACGTTTTCATGAATGCTTTCTGTCCAGCTCTTCCTATTTTGCTTTCCAAATAATGCCCTCTTTTTTTTTTTTCCAAACCTCCAGAATCCTTTCTAACTAAAATATCTCCCATATCCACTGCTTGTTCCTATCATAGGCAGCTCTTCCCAGGGCCAAACTCCTAAAATTATTCTTTGGGTCACTAGTAGTGTCTTCTTTGTCACTTTTTCATCCTCTATTTAGTGTTATTATTTGATAGCAAATTAATAGGGTCTGCATCCTTTTTTCTTTCATCCCAACCTTTTCCTGCAATAATTACAAAATTTTTCCCTGTGCTATTTCAGACTGGGAAACTCAACTCAAATTAAAAGATGCAACTCCTATGCAGAATGTTCCTGGGGAAAAAACAGCCAACAGCATAAAAATGGTAAGACTTACTCGGAATGATTCCTGGTTCTTTACAGTAGAAGTCTGGAGAGTTCAACGAGTTAAAGAGAGTGGAGGCACCAAGCTTTCACCAGAAAGCTATGACTCTCATGTAATTGGAGAAGTCTCTAGACCAAGTTTAAGACTCGCTGCCTCACAGAAAATAACCACAAGTAAACATTTACTTAAATATGATTCCAGTGTTAAGTATTTAACACATAATTAATTTATTCCTTACTCATTAATAGAAAAACTCTGTATTTAAGAAGCCCTTTATTGGGAAGTAATACAGGAAAGCCTTAGAACACCGAGCTTATTCAACCTGGAAAAACGAATAGGGCAGAAATCATACACACTCTCTGAAAATAATAAACACATTGGTCATAATCCTGTGCTTCCTATATATGACAGAATCCACATGGAAGAGTTTCCTATGAATGTGACGAAAGTGAGAAAGCCTTTAGTCACCATTTACTCCTCCTTCTACAGGCACGAACTCAACCTGGTGAGAAACCCCTGGAATGTAATAATCCTGAGAAATTCAGAAAGAACTCTCAGCTCTTTTGCACAAGATACCACAAGAGAGAGACATTCCATAAATATACAGAATATGACAAAGTCTTTGGACATCTCTCAAGTCTTAGTAGTCATGTAAGTACTCAAAATGGAGAGAAAAGTCTTGGATTTAATGATTGTGGAAAAGCTTTCAATCAAGAGTCATCCCTTAGGAAACACTTAAGAAAGCTTACAGGAGAAGAGGCTCATGAGTGTGATGAATATGGTATGTCCTTCAGCCTGCACTCATCCTTCTCAGTAAATGAGCAAATACCTACTGGACAGAAACTCAGTGAATGCAGTGATGATAGAAAAAGGTCCTCCCTTAGTGTCTACAGAAAAATACGTACGAAGAAGGAGAGCTTGGAATGTAGTGAACATAGAAAGGCTTTCACTGACCTTTTGTCCCTTCAGAAATGTGTCAGAACTCACACTGGAGAGAAACCCTATGAATGCAGTGACTGTGGAAAAGCCTTTGTTTTTCAATCTTCCCTTAAGAAACACATGCGATCTCACACTGGAGAGAAACCTTATGAGTGTAATCATTGTGGAAAATCCTTTAGTCAGAGCTCTCATCTTAATGTGCACAAAAGAACTCACACCGGAGAGAAACCCTATGACTGTAAGGAATGTGGGAAGGCTTTCACTGTTCCTTCATCCCTTCAGAAACATGTGAGGACCCACACTGGAGAGAAACCCTATGAATGCAGTGACTGCGGAAAAGCCTTCATTGATCAGTCTTCCCTCAAGAAACACACACGCTCTCACACAGGAGAGAAACCTTACAAGTGTAATCAGTGTGGAAAATCCTTCAGCACGGGCTCTTACCTTATTGTGCACAAGAGAACTCACACTGGAGAGAAAACCTATAAATGTAAAGAATGTGGGAAGGCCTTTAGGAATTCCTCTTGCCTGAAGGTACACATGAGAACTCACACTGGAGAGAAACCTTATAAATGCATTCAGTGTGGAAAAGCGTTCACCAGAAGCACTAACCTCATAATGCACAAGCGAATACATACCGGGCAAAAACTCTATGAATGAGATGACTACGGGGAAAGTATGTTGTCATCATGCCTCCTTCCTCATTTTTGAACTCACACTGGAGAGAAAGCCCATTGTGCCCAGTGTGGAAAAAGCCTTCAGGCACAACTCTTGATATATGTTACATGGGACAAACCTAATAAATCTTATGGTTCTGTGACTGTTTATACCAGAGGGTGTTTCATCCATTAAAGTGCCATAAGTATTAAAGATTATGTATCACTAAATTTTGCTTGACTTACATCACAAAAGTTTTGATATGTAGTAGTATTATAGTTAAGTACTAAGTATTTTCTAATTCACATCAAGATGTGTTGCACCCACAAGTTATCATTTAGTTTACCTGCATCACGGACAGAATGCATGGCCTTCATGACATAGATTCAAACAGAAAATTGTTGGAGACTTGCTGTGTGGCACACTGTGGCAGACAGAACTAGTGGTCTCAATGTCCATTCCTCCCTTCTTCCTTAAAGTAACAAACTTAGAGTTTTGTTCAAGTTGGCACTGTGGACAGTTGTTTTAAGGACACATCTTCCAGCTTTCCTTGCAGCTCTGAGTGACGAGATTTGTCCACAGTCCTGGCCATGAGAAGTAGGCAGAGGTTACCAGATGCAGCTTCTAAAGAAGCTCATAGAAATGGGAACATTTCTTCTGGCATTTTCTCTTCGCTGTTTTGCCCTTTGATCACTTCTTTCCTAGAAAATACATACACCAAGAGAATGACAGTTACAGGATACTAATGATAGAACAGGGGAGACACAATGTTATCTGGCTATACCAACCCTGGACTGCTTATTCATGTTACAGGAGAAAAACAAACTCCTAACTCATTTAAACCACTCTCGTGAGAAGTTTCTCTTACAACCAGTTTCAGTCCCAACTATTACAGCAAATATATGGTCAAGTTTTATGAATCTTTCAAGTATTGTTGAAAACACTGTGTTTTCTAATTTTTAGATACAACTGGCTTTTTGGTGTATCCATTGGATACATCTTGTGTTTTTAAAATCTGTGTATTTACAAACTTTAATTTATTGAGAAAGGTATGTTAAAATGCCACACTGTAACTGTGGGTTGTCAATTTTTTTTAAATTAATTTTCTTACGTTCAGGCAGCATAATTGGGTGCATATAAGTGTACTCATTTTATATGTTTCTAATAAACTGTCCTTTTATTCTTATGTGATGCCCATCTTTTTACCCTAATATGGAATAATCATTCACTCAATATAAGTATGAGCTACTGGCCTAGCTAATGCCATCTTCTCTGTACCAACTTGTAAGGAGACTCAGGAGCAACTTACTCTTTCCTTAGAGCCACGTGAGTTATGCTGCTTTTTGCAGTGACATCCACTGAATATCAATCATCTTGACATCCCACATCTTGTCCTCTATATTAACAATTTTATGTTGATTGGACCTGATGAGAAAGTAGCAAGTCCTTTGGTGAGGAAGATGGGAAATAGACCCAAATATTCAGGCTCACTACCTTAGTAAAGTTTCCAGGGGTTCAACTGTCTGGAGGATGCCAAGATATTCCTTCCAATGTGAAAAAAAGTTGCTGCAACTTATATCACTTACCACAAAGCAACAGCACAATGCTTGGTAGGATTTTTTTGGTGGCACCATAATGACACATTTCAGTGTCCTACACTGACCCATCCACAGATGACCTACTAATGAATTCTACCCAACAGAAAAGAAAGAAACAATATGGAAACACTTTGAGAATTTAGTAAAACAACACATTCCAGCAATCTATGAGGGCAGTATAACCAGGGTATCAAAACCAAACAAAGGCAGAATAAAGCCTGAAAAACTTCAAAAAGTAAAAGTAAATAAAATATTAGGAAATAGAAGGCTGCAACTAGGTACTTTTTAAAAAGAGAATCCATCATGTCCAATTTATGTTTACCCAGAAAGGCAAAGTTGGTTTTGCATTATAAAAATAAAAAAATACAATTTTTTTTTTTTTTAGACAGGGTCTTACTCTGTTGCCTGGGCTAGAGTGCAGT
>RJWJ010047989.1:0-10761 GCA_004363605.1 Indri indri | reverse complement strand
CAGGCATGTGCCACCATGCCCGGCTAATTTTTTCTCTATATATATTTTTAGCTGTCCAATTAATTTTTCTTTCTATTTTTGGTAGAGATGGGGTCTCGCTCTTGCTCAGGCTGGTCTCGAACTCCTGAGCTCAGAACGATCCGCCCACCTCGGCCTCCCAGAGTGCTAGGATTACAGGCTTGAGCCACCGCGCCCGGCCTGGAGAGGAAAGATTCTTATTAAAACTCTTCAAAAGGCAGAAAACGCCTGGAACAAAGTAACTGTAACTGTAAAATGTCCTGAAAGGCCAATTAGAAATTGCAATACTGGGAGTTTTATTACAACTAACTCCTCCTTAATTATCAATCAATGGATTCTGTTGGAAAAGAAAAAAAAAGCCTCATATTCTCCGCTGGGGAAATGATGCTAATTATTTTCTGTTAATTAAGGCTGTTCTAGGATTCAGACGTGCTATCCTTCAACTAAAAGATTGACACATCAATGCTAACATGATATTCGGTGCACCCTTCCAAAGTCTTTATAACCAGCGATAATAAATTAGTGCATGTTATTTTAAACCTCTTGAATAATCATGGCTTTGTCTGGGAATGAAAAATGTATACATAGGCAATAATACATGTACTTTAATATGTTACTTAATACAGCCTTGCAAATATTTAAAGAGGACCTCTCTGAGATACTGTGGCTCACTTTCACAATTTTATTGAGCAAAAATTAAATACAGTATTTATAAAGGAATCTACTCACCGCTCAGACAGCAGAATGATAGGTTTAAGATAATTTAATTCACTAGGCTCTCTGTTATCAAAAGTAGAACATTTCAGGAAATAAAATGTGTCAAAGCAAGTACTTGGCAATTATTCAATCAAATTATAGTCTAAGTAGACTATTGCACATATCCATGTTAAAGTTTAAACATGATAAATATAAATTTGTGGTCTCTAGGCTTTCTCTTATTCTTCCCCAAAGTGAACAAGCTTGAGCCAAAATGGCTTTCATGAGGGAACACCCAGTTTGGCTTCAACCTGCATGGCCCAAAAGGTGTGACCCAAGGCAACAAGCAGAGTAAAACTTTTGTTGTTAAGGCCACAGAGCCTTTTAATTTTCCCTATGTTCTCTGGCTACTGGCAGTTACACATAACATACACGTGTACATACACACACATACACATGCACACACACACACACACACACACACACACACGAGAAATGCAACGTTCCCACTTGCTTTTCCATCAGGACCATGGAAACTGCAGCTGAAATCCTATCAGAAACTTTAAATAATTTGGTCAATGGAGTAAGAAGTCTCTCTTCTCTGCCTTGGTATTGGCATTACCTATACTTTCCTACATGTGAAGAAAAATTTAAGGGAAGTCCAGTGATGAATGGTGGTAATTGTTTCCCGCTATTACTGTGCTTCTACCCCTAGTGGATTTTCAAATTATAAGTTGAATGGAGAATTTCAATGAACAAATTACAGGTGAATAAGTTGAGGAACAGTGATATGAAGAGACTAACCCCAAAAAAGTCTGTTAATAGCAAATCTAAACAAATTCTATTCCATTACATAATGAATGTATCCTAAACTAAGTACCACCACACTGTTAAATTCCCTAAAACACTAAGCTATTTCAAGGGAATCACCACATTTACAATTTCCAAACATCTAATATTTTTAGTTCAGTATGTAATTTATCTCTTGACCATGAAAAAACTGATATCAAGATGCAAAACAAAAAAATAAACAAAAACATTGAGCATAAAATTTGCTTAATTGCTACTTGTCTAATTCCCAATGTAGAACTGTGGGAGAGGTATCATCATTTTATAGACAAGGAAACTAATGCTCAGAAGATTTAGCAAAGGTTTAACAATGAACCCAAGGTCGCAAGCCAGTAAGTAGCAAGATTGGTATTTATTTCCAAGTAATTTATTTAAATTAAAGTCATATTCCTTGTTGCTATAGACTGAATGTTTGTATCCTCTCAAAAAAGTTCATATGTTGAAATTTTAACCCCCAATGTTATAGTAGGGGGCGGTGGGGTTTTTACAGGTAATTGGGCAATGAGGATAGAGCTCTCATGAATGGGATTAGTGTCCTTATGAAAGAGGCTCCAGAAAGCTTCCTTGTACCCTGCTCCATGTAAGAACTCAGTGAGAAGACAGCCAATTATGAACCAAGAAGCGAGCTCTCCCCAGATGATCTTGGACTCCTCAGCCTCCAGAAGTGTGAATAACAAATTGTTTATAAGTCATCCAGTCTATGCATTTTTTTATAAGCAGCCCGAAGGACTATGACACTTGTCTACTCTCATTGTAATGTCCTATTCAGTAATTATCTATATGTAGCAAACTCTGTGCTAGGTATTACAGAAGAAATGAAGATGTAGAAGATACGGTTGGTGATTATTTGGGGTGATAGACCATATAAATGAACTGATAACTAACAATACAAGGCCCAATATTAAAAGCATCTATAATAAGCCACATATGCGGAACTGATCACTCCTTTCTCTGCCAACATTCTATCTGGTCTGCGCCACTCTTTACAGCCTTTGTCAGACTCCACTGTGATTATTCACTCAGTTGTGCTCCCCACTACAAGGGGTGCCCCTCTAGGGTTGGCAGCATCATTCACATATACCAAAATGACTACATCAATGCCTGCACATAGGATCAGTCACAATGTTGTTTGTGAGATGAATGGACATATGAGATGTTTTAGCCCATAAGACCACTCTTTTATTTAGTTCATTTAATTACAGAATATCAGTCACATGCCAGGCGCTATGCTAGGCTCGGAAGTACAGCTCCAAATAAGACAGATGCAGTCTCTGTCTTCATGAAACTTACCATCTAAAGGAAGAGTGAATTCACTCAGCAAGCAATAGGAGTAAAATACTCTAAGTGCTATGCTTTGGAGTTAGAGACGGTTACGAAGTGTCTAACCCAGATAGGGGATTCTGTAACTCATATGACCCAATTCATTACTACACCCCCATGTTTGCTCAAGGCACTTACGGAGGAAGAGAAGTAAAAGCAAACTTCCCATATCTACAGGTGAATAGCCCCTGGGGGGAGGCACCTGAACAGCCACTGCCGTTATTCTCAGCTACAAAGAATGACTGTGGCAATCAAAAGGCAAGACAGGGCACGCCGATGGATGTACACACTGAGCAGAACTGAGTTGGTGAATGGCTCTGTCACTGTCTTCAGTGCTCCCCTGGCCACATGACTATCAGTAGGTACACGGACACTCTCAGCATTTGGGGAACATAAGTCATCACTTTACTCTCTGCTGAAAACATATTTATATGAAAGGAAGGTCAGGAATAAAAATCAGCTTCTACGTGTATGTGGCAGTTCATAGAGAGGATTGCCCAACATTCAGCACCTCCAGCCTTGCTGGTCAAATCTCAAACTGGCAGAAATGCCCTGGCTGGATTTTGCCATCTTTTTCCCTTGCAAATAAACAGAATATTTTTTACTTATGATAGGTAATTATGTGGCTTTCACTCAGCTCTTGTAATTCATTCATACCTCCGGCATTCATGAGTCATGGGTCTTTTACACTTGTCACAGAAACCTAATCCCTACCCTTCATGGGCCAGCTATCCTAAAGATGGCTGAACATGTAATTGCCTTGAAGTGTAAAATATTTCCCACATTATTTATTATGGCAGTGCCTGCTAGCACCTCTATGGTTGAGGTTGTGTCAGCATTTTCATTATAACCCCTTATTTCCAGCAGTAAAAATGTGCTCCAGGCTTAAACTCAGCACATGGAAAATAAGTCCAGAAGGGAAATTTCTACTACTTTTTTTTTTAAAAAAATAAATAAGTTGGTTGGGGCATTTTTAAAGTTATATGACTGAGAAGGGGGAAATGACATAAAACGAACTTTTCAAAGTTTCCCTTTTGTGCACCTAAATTCCAAGATTAAGAAGGGGGTGTGGTTATAAAGGTCCTCACCACTGGCCCAGGAAACCAACGCCATTCCTCTAACACTGTTCTTTAGAAGCCAAAGGAAACTAATGGAGCCATGCCCAATTCAGATTTAAAAAGCCGCTAAAGGAATGAGGAAATAGATTTGAGTCAGAAAAAGTTCCCACATTTGGGAACAGGGTCATCCTCTAGCATGGAGGCAAACATGGCCAGGTTTGGGACATGATTAACAACATCCTCTGAGCTACTGCTAGATTAGAAATGGAAAAAGAATGGGATTTGGCATCAAAAGAGCTATGTCCCAGTTCTGGTACTTAATGAATGCTATTTTAGGAAATACACTGAAGACACTCCACTACCATAAGCCTCTGAGCCCCGATTCCAATAGTAGAGCACCACTCCTCCAAGTCGGCTGCATTTTATAAGCATGGTAGGTGGAAGCTCTATTAGTGAGGTTGACTAGCTGGTCAATGAGAGGTTCTTAAAGATTTGCTTATCACATCAGCTACTTGAGACCTAAGCAGCTAAGTGTTATGTTAGGTAAGTTTCAATGGTAGGGGGCTGTAGGAATGACAGGCCCAGGATGGATAGTACATTTGAGTGGGAAGAAAGATTCCTCCCCCAGACTGTGGGGCAGCAGCTGAGGAGCTTGGCAGGGCAACGTGACTGAAATGAGGACAACTTGGCTTGATGAGTTGGGTTTTAGAAACCCTCTATATCATTTTTTGGTATGGGTTGGTGACGGTGTAGTAGGCTAGATCGTCTATACTGGCAACTTGTTCTTGGACTTATGGTTATACATATTTTTTTCACTCCAAGAAGTTAATTTTTCCCATACATTACCTAAGGTTATATGTTAACAGTTTACCAAGAGTGAATTATCTCCCCATATGTGCTCAGTGCTATACAAGTCCCTGTGAAGGATTAAAAAATGTATTACTCCCTGTCACCCAGAAGGTCACGTTCTTGTAGGAAATACAGACTTACCCACATGAAAGAGTGTCAAGTCCTGATGGTAGGTATAGTAGGCCAAAAATGACCCCCCAAAAGACACCCATGTCAAATCCCTGGAACCTCTGAATGTTACCTTATTTGGAGAAAGGCTTTTTTCAAAGACGTGATTAAATTAGGGATCTTGAAATGAGGAGATAATCCTGGATTATCTTTAGGTGGGTCCAATATGTCGTCATAGGCATCCTAATAAGAGAGAAGAGGTGTAGACAGACACATTGAAGAAAAAACACAGAAGAGGAAAAGCAATGTGAGGATGGAGGCAGAGATTGGAAGGATGTGGCCTTAAGCCAAGAACTGCCAATAACCACCCAAAGCTAGAAGGGGCAAGAAATGGAATCTCTCCTAGAGCCTCCAGAGGGTGTCTGGCCCTGTGACACCTTGATTTCAGTCTTCTGGCCTCTAGAACTATGAGAGAATACATTTCTGCTGTTTTAATCCACCAAGTTGGTGGTAATTTATTATAGCAGCCACAGGAAGCTAATGCAGTAGGAAAAGAGAGGTTTCCTTTTCAGAACATAAGGAAATGGAGTCCAGAGGATGGATGAGTGAATGGAGGGGGGAGAAGCGGCACTGAAGACCACACAGACCAATTTGAAAGTTAATTTTCTTCCCAAATTATGGTTAATGTGATCCAAGTCATAAGAGGCAGCCTTAGGGCAGCGGCTAATTTTACTATTTACTTTTAGGTAAGCATTGTCCTCTACCTATGAATTACTCCCAATCCTTTAAAACCCTACATGGTTTGTAATGCTAAGTCTTTCAACTAACCTGTGGGTTAAGTCAGATAAAATTATACTTTAGCAAGAAATAAAACCCTTTCTCAAATGGCTGTATTGTCTCTGGAAAGAGATAACATTTTTCTATACAGGAAGGGACAATACTTAAATGTTTTTAGTGATGATATTCACAGGTAAAGTTCAAAACCAGAGCTTGAATGATAAATCCTTTTGGGTCATTTAGAAACTATTCTGATGCCAACGGAGTATGAATTTCATAGGCAAAGAACCATAGTTATAAAACCCGTCAACTTCTTTATATGAAGTATGGTTCTTTTAGAAAATTACTAAATTTTTAAACTTATTTGACCAGGAACACTTTTCTGGTTTAACCCTTGTTGTCAGCAGTTTTTTTTAAAGCAGTTAGTTCTCTTTCCTCCCTAATAAGTGTGGACAGTTAGGGAAAGGGCACATTAATCTGTTCCGATGCAGAGGTTGGTCCCCAAAGAAGGTGGTATGGCCGCTTTTCAAGTGGCTCTGTGGAAGGAGGCTTTATGTATTCACTGTTACCTCCAATTGCATTTGTGAGGGCGAGAAGGTCCCTCTTTCAGGGATTGGTTCACAAATACGTTCCTGAGATTGAGACATGCAATCAGAACACCTATTGATTTGCATTTATAAATTACCTCTTATAGGGGCTAGGATTGTTGGGTTGTGACCAGAGCATTCTCTTCATTTTGGCAAACCTCATTAATACTCCATACTTCTCTAAAGCACTTACCAAATTTAGAATTAAATAACTCATTGCTAAATGTCTTATTTCTTTAGTAGAATATAAGCACTACGAGGGCAGAGCCCCTGTATGTTTTTCTCAGTACTCTATCTTCAGCTAATGTGCAGCTTTTAACACACAAACACACCCAGGTACTATATACATAAGCACACTTACAGGTATGACACTGACTTACGCTGAAATTATTAGCAGTGGCTGGACAACTGATGTATAAAGCCCAATTGCTATTTAGTCAAAGAAATAGTCATATGCATTTAAAGATGCACAGATCTCCCAGCTCTCTGTTTAGTATCTGGGAGATTTCACAGATGTAAGAATCCTTTCCCTGTCTTGCATCATTGATTCCTGGGTTATCATCCCAATGTTCAGGGCCCCAGAGCCTTGGGAAAGCTGTTTTCTTGCACAAAATTTAGATTTTCTGCTAGAAGCTGGACTGACAACTGATGACCAACTGCCCAAATGGGACAATTGCTTTTTTGCATTTGTCCCCTGCTCAATCCTTGGAGCAAAAGGTCAACTTAATGATGGAGAAGAGGAAGTTAAAAATCTGTGCTAAGGTATGGCTAGTTGGCCTGTGCAAAGTGCTACCTTTATTCACATAACCAGGGATCAAATGGTTTATGTGCTATTCAAAATCATAATATAATAGAATTGTAGAATTATAGTTTTTGGAAAAGATTTGAAGGATTTTAAGAAATCTCTTTCATAATGTTTCCATATTCAAGCAGCTCAATTTTATTTTATTATTTTCCTCCCCAGCATGTTCACTCTCCGGGCTGGTCTCTACTGCCCTCCAAAAAAGAAACATTCAATCTTATTTTATCTCTGTAGTTTCACATATTTGTTTTTTCTTCACCTGACATTCCCTTTCCTTGGCCAAATTATGCCTATCATTCACATCTCTGACCATTCCATTCTCTGTTTATCTCCCTTCCTCTGAACTCCTTCAATACTTGCATCTCTCAATTTAGCAAAAAAAATATTTTCTGACTAGTAGCATTTTTATTGAGTCTGCATGGGAATTTTATTTCCTCAACATAATAAGACACAATTACAAGCACCTTGAGGACAGGATCAGTACCTTATATATTTTCTTTAGCCTCCATCTCCATTCAGAATAGGGTCAAATGCATAATAGATAGTCTATAAGTATCTACCAATAATGGATTTATATCTATTAGATTTAAATGCAGTCCCCATTATCTCCTATAATGAGGAAAGCTACAGCTCAGAGAAAAATGAGACTCTTCACTAATTAAATACTTTAAAAGAAACACTCATACCTCTGTGAGATCAGACTGAAATGTTTTAATCCATCTATTCAGCTATCTCTCAAATGTAAAGAAGTATTTGCTTTTTCATTTCACCCTGTTCTTTTTCCATTTTATAAAGGAATAACTATTATGTATGTCACATGTAATTGCATCCTACTCCAAGATTTAAAAATCTATCTGGTTCTATACTGGCCAGCAAACATATAAAAAAATGCTCAACATCTATAATCATTAGAGAAATGCAAATCAAAACCACAAGATATCACCTAACCCCAGTGAGATTGGCCTCTATCAAAAAATCCCAAAACAACAAATGCTGGCAAGGATGTGGAGAGACAGGAACACTCTTACACTGCTGGTGGGATTGCAAATTAGTGCAACCTCTGTGGAAAAGAACTTGGAGATACCTCAAAGAACTAAAAATAGAAATACCATTTGATCCAGCAATAGCACTATTAGGCATCTACCCAAAACATTCTATGATAAAGACATCTGCACCAAAATGTTTATGGCAGTACAATTCACTAATGCAAGGATGTGGAAACAACCCAAGTGCCCGTCAATTCATGAGTGGATTATTAAAATTTGGTATATGTATATAATGGAATATTAATCATAAGAAACGACAGTGATCTAGAACCTCTTATACTTTCCTGGATTAAACTTAAGCCCATTATCCAAAGTGAGGCACCACAAGATCGGAAGAATGGGCTCCACTTGTACTCGCCATCAAATTGGTGCTGACTGATCAACACTAGGGTGCTCACATGGCAGTAATACTCTCCAGGGATTAGGGGGATCGGGGGGTAAGCTCACAACTAAGGGACATGGTGAGCATTGTAGAGGGGAAGGGCATGCCTCTAACCCTTGCTTGGGAGAGGCAAAGACATAAAGTGTAACCTTAATGTTTGTACCCTCATAATACCCTGAAATAAAAAAAAAAAATTCATCTTTGAAGTAAGACAGACTTAGATTTGGACCCTGACTCTGACAGTTACCAGTCATGTGATTGGGGGCAAATTATTTGCCCCAATATAAGCCTATAATATCTTCATCTTTAAGGTGAAGATAATGATATCTACTTAATGAGATTGTTGTGAAAATTTAAAAACAATGCAGGTGAAGCATTTGGTAAAGTGTCAAAAAAAAAAAAAAGAAAAAACATTAACACTAAGTAAATGGAAATTAGTATTGTACAATACCGGTTTTATTACATAACACATATTGCACCTTTTTGCTACATTTGATGTCTCTGATAATCATTGATTAATGTATGACTACTACAAAGCTATCTAATAAATTAGATAATAGCTGGAAAGATTTAGAAAAAAAAAAAAATCTCTCTGGTTCTAATGTATAGTCAAAAAGAAAAACTCCAGCCTTAGAAAAACGCTTGAGAGTCAGGGATGCTTCTGGAAAAGAACTCAGCCTTTTATAAGTGCTTGAACCTGGTGGTGGTTGCTGTAGAGATATAAAGGTGAACACAATAGAGTTTCTGATATTAAAGAACTCAGAACCCAGGAGAAAGGTGTTTTAGTTATCTATAGCTGCATAACAAACCACCCTGTGTTAGTCCATTTGTACTGCTATAACAAAATACATAAGACTGAGTAATTTATAAAAAACCAGAAATTTATTTCTCACCATTCTGGAGGCTGGGCAGTCCAAGATCAAAGAGCTGAGAGGTTCAGTGTCTGGGGAAAGCCCATTCCTCATAGGTGGCACCATGTGTCTATGCAGAAGGGATGGGAGGGCAAAGAAAAGAGAATGAGCTCTGTGTCCTCATGTGGCAGAAGAACAGAAGAGAGTGAGCACGCTCCCTTGAGCCATTTCATATGGGCCCTAATCCCGTCTGTAAGACCTCTGCCCTCATGACTTAATCACCTCTTTAAGGCGCCACCTCTTAATACTGTCACATTGGCGATTAAGTTTCAACATCTAAATTTTGGGAGACACAGAAAGACCATAGCACACCCCAAAACGGTGGCTTAAATAAAGAAATGTTTCCTTATGTGCCGCAATTCCATCAGTCAGGAACTCAGATAGGTCTCTGCTGGATGATTCTTTGTTCTGTGAGGTAACAACAGAGGTCTCTCCGTGGTATTCAGATGGTAGATGGGCTGGTGTGTCTCCTTACCGGAGCCTTGGAGGGGATGCCTCAAAGGCAGAGCTCCATGAGGACTGTCAACAGGAGTGAGTGACTATATATCCCATCCAGCACAGCAGCCACAGAGCAGGATTTTTTACATGGTGACTGGCTTTCTTCAGAGGAAGTATTCAAGAGACAGGAAGTGGAAGCAACCAGTCTCTTAAGGCCTGCATTCAAAAACTAGCACAGGATTAAGGTATCTTCCAACACATTCTGTGGGTCAAGCAATCCCTAAACCTACCTTGTTTCATAGAGAGGGAACACAAACCCCACCTGTGAATGGAGAGAGTGTTGAGAATTTGTGGCCAACTTTAATATACCATGGAAAGTTATAATATGAACTTGACTGTAATGCAAGATGGGAGACAATCACTTTCATAAAAGAGATACAGGTGAGTACTGGTAAAGTTTGTAAAATGAAGAGAGTACTTCTATGTGACAGAGTCAAAAACATTTTACAAGAAAAGTTGGTATTTGAGTTGAGTCTCAAATGATGAATAAGAAGTATTTTGAGATGCTGAGTTGAGGAGAAGGTGGAAGAGCAGCTAACATCAAGTCGAAGTGTAGCCATCTCATGTCATGTGTAAGAAAGAGCAGGTGGCTCCATCTTCCCAACAGGGAGGCTACGTGAACAGAAGTGAACTGGAAATAAGGCTGGAAGTTTAAGCAGGCCTGCATTCCAAAGGCTTTTAAATGCACGGCTCAGAAGTTTGGGATTTATTCTCTAGGAAATGGGTACTCATACGTTTTTTAACTATTTGCCGGGAGCAGAGAGAAAAAAAGTGAGTTCTTCAAATAAAGGAGTTCTTCAGAGCTTGAAGAAATTATGCAAAAACTATGCATTTATAAAATTAGAAATCTATCTCTTTAT
>RJWJ010047988.1:0-10761 GCA_004363605.1 Indri indri | reverse complement strand
AAAAAAAAAAAAAAAAAAGTAGTAAAGATCAGAGCACAACTAAATGAATCACAAACTATGAAGAGAAAAGAATCTAATTAAATCATTGTAAAAAACTGGTATTAAAGGAAGACTGCAAGACTGGAAGAGAGAAACAAAACAACTACAAAACCAAAGAAAACAATGTCTAAAATGGTGATATTATAGAAGCAGACATGAGCAACATGGCAGAATACAAGTTTCCTGACTCTCTTTCTACCCCCATATGCACTGAATCAACATTTATATATGGATCAGTTCACTCTGAGAGAAAGTCAGAAATAGGTTGAGAGACCAAATGGGTAAGAAAAGGTAAAGCATACTCTGGCACAAACCCCATACAGTTGGGAAGGAATCCCCACACCCAGGTTGGCCCTGTGGAAAGAAGGCTTTGGACCACATGTATAGAACTCAAACTTTAAGATTCCCTGTGATTTGGCTCCTAATTCACCTAGCTCTGGGAACAAAAGGGATTAGGCTTACACAAGTCCGCATAGACCATAGAACACGGTGGAAATTTTATACAAGCATGCAAGTACTTCCAGGGCTTTTATCTCTTGGGATGAGAACAGAGAAGGAGCTAAAACTGAAAGCTCCTTGTTTCCCCCTGGAAGGGGTTTGCCAGCGTACTCCACCAACTGCTGCTGTGGACAGATGAACTTTTAAATAACCTGCATCAGGGAGTTAATTGGGCCAACAAATACAGACTTCTGGCAGCCTGAAGAGAGTTCAGCACTTCCTGATTCTTCTCTTCCAGCTTGCCCCACCAATAAAATAACTGCATCTTAAACCTGTTAGCTTTGGAAGAAGAAGAGACTAAATATATGCCAGTCTCCCTAGCAGACAATACTAAGAAGTTTTAAATAGGCACACAGGCACTTCCAGGATCTAGATATACCTCCTGGGAGCAGGGCAGAGAAAGGGCTAAAATGTATAGTTCCCAGTTTTCTTTTCAGAAGGGGTGTCTTGCATATTCTTCTAGTGGTACTTGATGGCCTGGCTTCAGGTAGTTAGTAGGGCAGATAAATAATAGACCTCCAGCAGCCTGAACAGGAGTTCAGTACTTCCTTAACCTTCTCCCCTGTCTCCACTCATGGTAACTCCATGTCTACTGACTCTTCCAGAAAGGAGTTTCTCCATGCATTGAGTGCCACAACTTCTAAAGCTCCCACCCAAGAGACTGCCTCATTATCCACCTATCCCTGGGTGTCTCCCTAGACACAGTAAACAAGAGGTAGACTTAAAATGGAACCCCTCCAGCGGCTATCTCCCTAGGATCAGAGGCTGCAGTCTGAATGAAAGTTACAGGTATTGCCACAGATCTTGTACCTGGCTTGGTGCAGAGTCGGAGATAAATGCCTATTCTCAGATTTACCCAGAGGAAAGAAGGAACTGAAATATAAATCTAACACCCACCTTTTCCAAGTACATCTAGAGGGTTGGGATTCTATGTTACCTGTCTTGGGGTACTAAAAGGGTGTGACACATCTTACTCTTGTCAGAGCCACCAAAAACCGAGCCAGCAGTTTGGAAAAACACAAGGATTTGAGAGGCACCTAAGAATTTCTGATTGGCTGGAATAAATCAGGATAGTGTTATTTCTGTGAAATACCGTATTCACCAGTTTGTACTTCATGCTATGCACTGTCTAAAGACACATGTAAAAGATGATTATAAGAGGTCCACTTGCCTCAGGGAATGAGATTAGTGTCATTTCCTAGAATTGCTGTGTTAGCGGTCTGAGCTGCATGTTATTCATTCTCTAAAAAGGCATGTATAAAAGATGTATATAAGAATGCTTGCCCTGTGGATGAATCAGGATAGTGTTATTTTTGTGAAACACTGTTAAGCACTACCTGCTGTACACTCTATAAAAGTCATGTATAAAAGATATTTCTGAGTGCTGGTTTCATGAATGAGTCAGGATAGTGCTATTGTGTTATTCTGTGACACACATTGTTCACCCTCTGTCCTACATGTTATAGTCTCCCTATAGAGGCAGTGTGAGTATGATTTTAATAGCTCTTCTTACTTGAATAAATTAGGTTACTGTTCTTTCTGTCTAACCTTGGCTTCACCAGTCTATGCAGCATATTGATACTCTCCAAAGAGACAGGTGTACAATATGTTTGTAGGAACGCTTGCTGTGTGAATTAATCACAATAGTGTTTTTTATGTGAAACACTGTGTTCAGCAATCTGCGCTATACGTTATCCAATATCTATTGAGATGTGTAAAAGATTTTTCTAAGTACTCTGTTTCCATTAATGCATCAGAATAGAGAATTTTCTGTGAAGCGTTTTGTTCAGCAGTCTGTACTGCACATTATATTTTCTCAATAGGCGTAAGGGGGAAAGATGATTTTAAGGGCTGTTTTTCCCTGGATGAGTCGGGATACTGTTCTTCTGCCTAAGACTGCGTTCTCTGCTCTGTGCTGCATTTATACATTCTCTAAAAAGCCACATGTAAAAAATGTTTCTAAAGGTGCTGGTTGCATGAAAGAATCAAGATAGTTATATATGTGAAACACTGTGTTCAGTACTCCCTGCCACATGTTACACACTTTCTAAAGACATTATGTACAAACATGTTTTTTAAGAGTGCTATTTGCTAGAATTAATTAGTGTAATAGTATTTCTCTGGAACATTGTGGTTTTGTTTTCTAGGGCTGCCATAACAAAATACCATATACTGGAAGGCTTACACAGTGGAAATTAATTTTCTCACAGTTCTGGAGGCTAGAAGTCCAAGTGTTGGCAGGTTTGATTTCTCCTGAGTCCCCTCTTATTGGCTTACATATGGCTACTTTCTCACAGTGTCCTCACATGGCCTTTCATCTGTGCAGGTACAACCTTGGTGTCTCTTCTTCTCTAAGGACACCAATTGGATTAGGGTCCCAGCCTATTGGCATCATTTTAACATAATCACCTCTTTAAAGACATTATGTCCAAATGCAGTCCTAAGGTACTGAACGTTGGAATCTCAACATATAAGCTTTATGGGGATATAATTCAGTCCATAACATTTCACCCACTGAACCCCAACATTTATGTCCTTCTTGCATGCAAAATACATCACCCCATTCCAACAGCCCCAAAGTATTAGTGCATTTCAGCATTAACTCTAAGTCCAAAATCTCATCAAAATACCTAAACCTCTAGTGTGGGTGAGACTCAAGGTATAACTTATCCTAAAGCAGAATTCCTCTCTGGGTATAAACCTGTAGAACCATACAAGTTACCTGCTTACAAAATACAGTGCTGGGACAGGTATAAGATAAACATTCTCATTCCAAAAGGCAGAAATTGGAAGGAAGAAAAAGGGTATGAGTCTCAAACAAGTCTAAAACCTATCAGAAAAATTCCATTAGCTTTTAAGGCTCAAGAATAAGTCTCTTTGGCTTGATGTTTTGTCCTCTGAGCATACCATGGTTGTAGCCCCACCTTTCTGTCCCACTGGGGAAGAAGCATTGCCCCTGTGATACTGGGCAGCCACCCTACTCCATAGCCCTGGATGGCAGCACTGCCACCACGGACCTGGGCAGCAGTCCCAAACCCAAAGTCTGAGTGACAGCCCTGCCCTCGAGGCCCTAGATGGTGGTGACCTGGTCTGTTGAAACCAGGGAGATGACAACCTCAACCCCAAAGGGTTGCTTTCTGGGCCTGTGGTGGAAGTTGAAGCCCTGCCAATCTCTGAATCACTTTCAGGTAATTCTTCCCTTTACTTGAGGGATAACGCATGTTCACAGCCAGATAGTTCTAGCGCTCCATTCTGTTCTCTGTTCTTCTTTTTGTGTACCATCTCTGTCCCCTTTAGTCCAAGCTGATGGTGTGTCTGCTAGTATAGCCTCGTCGCTCTTCCTGGCTTCTGCTGAGATGACTAATTAAATCCATGATCTCTTTATTGAGTGATTTTCCAGCCACATCACTGGTGTTTCTCCAGAACTCACTTTCTCATTTTTTGAAGTATGAATGGGCAGATAATATTCCAAATCTTAAAGTTCTGGTTTCTTCTTGCTTAACAGTGTCTTCATTTATCTCTTTTTCTCTCATATTTTACTATAAGCAATAAACCAAGCCACATTTTTAATAGAAATTTTGTCGGCTAAATACCCAAGTGCATCACAAACAAGTTCTACTTTCCACAAAATGCTAGATCACGATTAGCCAAGTCTTTGCCATTTTATAACAAGGATCACCTATCCTCTAGTGTCCAATAACATGTTTTGTGTTTCCATCTGAGGCCTACACCAGTAGCACCTTTCATGTCCATATTTCTACCAACAATCTCTTCAAGATAATTCAGCCTTTTCCAACAGGCACCTCAAAACTCTTAGAACCCCTACCCATTACACAGGTCCACAGCTACTTCCACATTTTGGGAAATTTGTTACAGCAGCATCTTGCTTCCCGGCACCAAAATCAGTATTATTAATACTTTTCTAGGGCTGCCATAACAAAATAGCATATACTGGGAAATTTAAACAACAGAAATTCATTTTCTCACAAATCTGGAGGCTGAAAGTCCAAGATCAAGTTGTTGACATACTTTGTTTCTCCTGAGTCCTCTTTGCGTTGTTTGCAGATGACCACTTTATCATTGTGTCCTCACATGACGTTTTCTCTGTGCATGCTCATGCCTGGTGTCTCCTTCTCTGCTTATAAGGACACCAGTCCTATTGGATTAGGGCCCCACCCGAATCACCTCATTTTAACTTAATCACTTCTTTACAAACTTATCTCTAAATATGGTTACATTCTGAGGTATTAAGGGTTCGGATTTCACCATATGAATTTTGTGGGGGACACAATTTAGCCCATAACACAGTGTTCCCCAGTCTGTCATGCCTGTTATACACTCTAAAGCGATGTGCATAGATGATGTTTATGAGAATGCTTGCTGTGTGGATGAATCATGATAATTTTTTAACGTGAAACACTGTTCAGCACTGTGCTGCATAGTATGCAAAGACACATGTATAGTGTTATTGCTAAGAGCACTGGTTGTGTGAACGAATTGGTATTGCGAAATGTCTTGGAGGCACTGTGTTCACCACTCCGGGCTGCATGCTATACATTCTCTAAAAAGCCATGTAGAAAAGATATTTTTAAAAATACTTGTACGAATGAATCAGGACAGTGTTATATCTGTGAAATACTGTGTTTAATCTGTGCTTCATGTTATATATGCCACTAAGACACATGTATAATAGATGTCCGTAAGACGCATGGTGTGAATGAATTAGTGCAGTGCTATTACTGTGAAACGCTGTGTTTAGTACTTTATGCTGCCCCTCATACATTCTCTACAGATACATGTGTAAAAATATTTTGAAGAGTGTAACTATGTGACTGAATCAGCAGAATTTTATTTCATTGCATCATACATTCAGCACTCTTCTGCCCAGCATACACTCTCTAAAGATATGTGTAAAAGCCTTTTCTTAGAGTGCCAGTTGCACGCATGTATCAGTATAGTGTTATTTAACGAAGCATTCTGTTCATCTCTCCGTGCTGCATGTCAGACACTCTCTAAAGACACATGTGTAAAGGAGTTTCTAAGATTTCAACTTCTGTGGATGAATTAGTTTAGTTTCATTTCTTGGAATTAAACTGAGTTCAACACTCTATGTTACATGTTATGCGTTCTTTATGACACATGTAAAAGATGTTGCTAAGACTGCTATTTATGTGCATAAATCAGTGTAGTGTAATTTCTGTAAAACTCGTTGTTCGGCACTACTGCTGAATGTTATACACTCCATAAAGTTTTATGGGTCAAAGATGTTTCTAAGAGTGCTAGTTATGTGACTGGATCATTAGATCTATAAAACACTGTCATCTCTATAAAACACTATTTGCAGTATCCTGAGCTGAATTATATAATATCTCTAAAGAGATGTGTTAATTATATTTCTTTGAGAGCTGTCTTAGTCCATTTAATGTTGCTAGAAAGGAATGCCTGGGGCTGGATAATTTATTTAAAAAAGAGGTTATTGGCTCACAGTTCTTCAGGCTGTATAAGGAACGTGGTGCCTGCCAGTATCTGCTCAGCTTCTGTTGAGGGCCTCAGGCTGCTTCCACTCACGGCAGAAAGCCAAGGTGAGCCAGAGATCACGTGGTGAGAGAGGAAGCAAAAGAGAGAGGAGGAGGTGCCAGACTTTTGGGGGAACTAGTAGAGTGAGAACTCACTCACCCTCCACCCCAGGGAAGGCATTAATCTATTCATGAGGGATCCACCCCCATGACCCAAACACCTGCCATCAAGACCCACCTCCACATTGGGGATCAAAATTTCAACATGAGGTTTGGAGAAATATCCAAGCTATAGCAAGAGCTAATTGTATAATGAACATATGCAGTGTTATTTCTGTTAAATCATACACAGTGCTCTCTCTGCTCCATGTTATACACAGGAAGTATAAATACATAACTGATACTGTCAATATTCATATGTGGCTCTATAAACTAGTATAGAATAATTTCTGTGGAATACATTGCGTGTATAATGTTGGTAATAATGCTAGTTGCATGAAGATAGCATTATTTCTGTAAAACATTGTGTTCAACACTCTATTCCTTTGTTGTGCGCTCTAAATACAAAGGTGTAAAAGATATATAACAGTGCTAGTTGTGAGTTTGAATTATTATACAGTTGACCCTTGAACAACATGGGTTTGAAATGCACAGGTCCACGTATACATGAATTTTCTTCCACCTCACCACCTCTCAGAGAGCAAGACCAATCTCTCCTCTTCCTTTTCCTCCTCAGCCTACTCAACGTGAAGATGATAAGAATAAAGACCTTTATGAGGATCTACTTCTAATTAATAAATAGTGAATATGTTTTCTTTTCCTTAGAATTTTCTTAATAATCTTTTCTCTAGCCTACTTTATTGTAAGAATACAGAATATAATACATATACAACATACGTGTTAATTAACTATTCAGGTTATTGTTCTGGTCAGTAGTAGGATATCAGTAGTTAAGTTTTGGGGGAGTCAAAAGTTATACGTGAATTTGTGGCTACGTAAGGGATTAGTGCTCCTAACCCCTGAATTGTTCAAGGGTCAACTCTAGTGTTATTTCTGTTAGGAATGTATCAGCATCCTAGGCTGTGATTGTGACATACTACTTTTTAATCTCCCTTATAATTGTAGGATAACTCTATGTATAACTCTACATATAGTAGATCCCCAATAAGTTAAATTAGATAAGCAAATTAAAATGATGACCTGTATCTTTAAAGAAAATTAAATCTTTGTAGATGCGTGTGAAATTTTTTGTAAACCATTACACATATCAGAAGGTTAGGCATATACTTGATGTTTTATGTAGTAAATCTCTCAATTAGTAACCAGCAAAACAGGTTCTAGCCCTAGCTCTGCCAGTAACTAGCTATTTCACCATGGGCAAGTCACTTTCTTTGGATCTTAGTTTGTAAAGGAGGGGGTATTGGGCAATAGAGTGTCGCTGTGCCTTTTAATCCCAACTTTCTCCAACTCATTACTCATAAGCTACCTGTGTGTGTAGATTTTATTTCTGTTCTAGAAACTATAGCCTCTCTCTCTGCATTTTTTATTGACACAAAATATTTTGCATGCTTATGGAGTATATCTATTGGTAACACGCACAGACTATGTAATAATCAGGTCAGGGTATTTAGGGTATCTGTCACCTGAGTAGTTATCATTTCTGTATGTTGGTAACATTTCACTTCCTCTCTTCTAGCTACATTTACACAATACATTGTCGCTAACTGTAGTCACCCTACTCTGCTATGGAATATTAGGGCTTGTTTCTTCTATCTAACTGTATGTTTATTCCCACTAACCAACCTCTCTTTATCCCCTCTCCCACTCGCACACCCTTCTACCCTCTGGTATCTGTTACTCTATTCTCTGCCTCCTTTTAGCTACTACATATGAGTAAGAACATACAGTATCGGTCTTTTTGTTCCTGGTTTATTTCACTTAACATGATGACTTCTAGTTCCATCCATGTTCCTGAAAATGACACCTCGTCATTTTTTATGGCCAAATAGTATTCCATTATGTATATATACACACCGTATTTTCTTTATCCATTTGTCCATTGATGGACACTTAGGTCGATTCCATATCTTTGCTATTGTGAATAGTGCTGATATAAACATGTTTTGCGAAGTTATCCCTTTGATATTCAAATTTCTTTTCCTTTGGATAAATGTCCAGGAGTGGGATTCCTGGATTGTACGGTAGTTCTGTTTTTGGTTTTTTTGAGAAATCTCTGTACTTTTTTCCATGGTGGTTGTACTAATTTAAATTCCCACCAATAGTGTATAAGGGTTCCCTTTTCTTCGCATCCTTGCCAGCATCTGATTTTTTTTTATCTTTTTAGTAATAGCCATTCTAACTGGGGTAAGATGATATCTCTTTGTGTTTTTGGTTTGCATTTCCCCTTGATTAGTGATGCTGAACATTTTTTCATGTATCTGTTTGCCATTTGCATGTCTTCTTTTGAGCAATGTCTAGTCATGTCCTTAGCCCACTTTATAATGGGATTATTTGTTTTTTATTGTTGTTTGAGTTCCTTGTGTATTCTGGATCTTAGTTTCTGGTAGGATAAATAGTTTGTACATATTTTCTCCCATTCGACAGGTTGTCCATTCACTCTGTTGTTTCTTTTGCCATGCAGAAGCCCCTGGTCCACAGGTAGCATGTGTGGGTGGGTGCCAGCTGTGCTGCTGTTAGCAGGTTGGGTTTCCCCAATCTCAGACCCTGGGAGTAATGTTCACATGTCAACAGTGGTAAACTGGGTTGGGTGATCCACAGGCCTCTAGATGGCATGCTCAAGACTAGGGGGACAGGACCAGGCCAGTGGTCTTGTCCTTAGGCCCCCTGGTAGTGCATTCAGGCATCGGCTATAATAAGCAGGGGACGGGTGGTCCTCAAGCTGCCAGCAGAATGCTCAGGTGAGGGCACTGGTGGCTGTGCTGTGGGTTTGCCACTGGGGAGGGCAAGGCCCCTCTCAGTGGGACCAGTGTATTCAGGCAGCTGTGGGGTGAGCAGTTTGCTCACGCCTTGTTCCTGGAGTAGCCCACAGCAAATGTGTTGGTATTTGTCCTCAGGGCGTGTGAAAGTACCTGGCCTCCCTTTGCCCTCCTTGGCCCGGCAGAAGCAGCAGCATCGATCCCACAGCAGGACTCAGTCCATCAGGGGCTGATCTCTCAGAATGGTGCCATGCTGCATCTGCTCAGGGATTAGAGCCTATGGGACTTCATGTGAGCTCCCTCTCTGGAGCAGTGCCTCTGTGTAATCTCTAACTCTGTAGATGGATTGTGTTGACGGTTATGTAACAGTGTGAATGTTCATAGTGTCTCTGAACCTTATACCTAAAAATAGTTAAGATGGTAAATCATATGTTGTGTATATTTTACCACAATAACAAAATGTATATGGGATACGGTTAAGAGAATCTTGTTCTCTCCAGGGCAGAAGGGAGGTGCAGAGAGGTGCAGAGATGTGCATGTGACCATTTGAGAATTAAAAGTTCTCTTTAAATAAGAGAGAGAATAAACCAGTTCTGCTGATTATTAGTTATGTGACTTTCTGCAAGTGGGTAAACCTCTCCAAGCCTCAGTTTCCTAAACAATAAAAACACAAGGGGTGATATTTTTCCTTTATTGTTCTTTTCCTTCACCCCTCAGATGACTGCACAGCCTAGCAATCAGTGCTTTCAGGGGATGATTAACACTACTGTTCCCTAAAGCAGGAACCCTCCTATATACCTGCCTATTCCTGTGCATTCCACAATAGAATGAATGAGTGAACAAACAAGTGATTACTGTAGACTGTTCTGTTTCTTTCTATCTCATGCTTTCCCTATCTACCCATCCCATGTGCACACAGGCACAGAAAGACACACACACACACATAAAGACATGCAAATTTTGTAAATCTGTTCTCCTCCTACTCTAAGAATCACCAGATTTATTTTATTGACTTTCTTTTATGGCCAATTTTCTTCCTAGCATTTTATATCTTTTTTGGCAGTTCCCTGAAGGAGAAGGAAGTATGCATTTTGTTGCCAGGCAACGAGTATCTCCAGAATGCACATTGCTTTTTTTAGATGGAAAAGGGAGTGTTTAATTTTTGCAACTGAGGTTTGATTTTGGTTCTTGAAAGGTCACTCAAATAATTGAGAGTTATGAAGAGTTTCTCAGTGCAACTTGTAAGCCCAGTCTTTCCCTTAGTCCCCGGGGTAAGGACCAGGAACGTTCAGCCAAGTTGTCCCTGTTCAAGGTCTCCTACCCTATTCTAAGGGAGATACTTCTATCTACAAATAGCAACAAGCCCAGAAGGTCTTTACAAAAAGGCAGATTTTACTCAGCCTGAGAGGCAGGAGCAAGTAGACAAAAAACAGAAGCAAGTAGATAAAAAGAGATGTTTCAGGTATTATAGATATGCATAAGGAAAAATTTCTGGCAATAAAACAATCTAAATAGATATCTTTTATGGGGAGGGGGAGTTTTAGGGTGACTGCAGGAGGGAAGAATATTCCTTCAAGATAATAATGGAGCAATGAAGTCAGATGTCGTCTACTGTACCTCATTTCATTTAACCATAACTCATAGAAGCTCACACACAAATGATCAAAACACCTTTTTTGATTTTCATCTTTTTTACATTTTTCATTTGACTTTATTAAAAAGATTGATAAAAAGTAGGTTTCGAACTTTTTTTTTTTTTTTTTTTTTTTTTT
>RJWJ010047987.1:0-10761 GCA_004363605.1 Indri indri | reverse complement strand
CTTCAACAACTATCAACATTTGTACACTCTTGTTCCCCACCCTTCCCACAATTCTGCCTTTTTTATTAGCTAAAGTATTTAGAAAGCATATCCCAATTTCAATCTGTGTATGTCTGAAAAGGACTTTAAAAAAATCATATCCACTATACCACTATCACACAAAATTAAGAAAAATCTCAATGACTATCCATCATCCAGCAAGTATTAAAATTTTCCTGATTGTCTCAAAGATTCTGTTTACGGTTGTTTTATGCGAGATTTAGGCAAGGTTCATACATTGCACTTGGTTGTCATGTTTCTGAAGTCCCTTTTACTGTATTTTACCAGTACCCAACCCCTTTTTCATACTATTGATTTACCAGAGAAACTAGGCCATTTGTACTACAGAATATTGCCTACTCTGGATTTACCCGATTACTTCCTTGTGATATTCTTCTTGTTTCTGTAGTTCAGGTTCTATATTTTAGGTATGAATACTTCATAGTGCTTGCCATATTCTTCCTGTCACGTCACATCATGAGGCACATATGTCTGGTAGTTCCATTTTTATTTTTATTTATTTTTTTTAGAGTTGGGGTCTCCCTGTGTTGCCCAGACTGGAGTGCAGTGGCTATTTACAGACGTGATCATAGGACACTGTATCCTTGAACTCCTAGGCTCAAGCGATCCTCCTTCCTCAGCCTCTGCAGTAGCTGGGACTACAGGCTTGCCACTGTGTTCTGGTAGTTCCATTTTTAATGATGAAATATTGCTTTGGGGTTCAGGTGGTGTCAGCCTACATTATAAAGATTTTCTATCGACCTTCACCTAATTGTTTTAGCATCCATTGATGATTGTGACTCCATCCAATATTTCATTAGAGGTTTCAAAATAATGAATTTCTGATTCTATCATTCCTTCTGAATTCATTAGTTGGAATTATACCATAAAGAACTTTTTTTTTCATTAACTCTTTTGTTACCCTAAAATGCAATTTATAGATAGAAGATAGGGTCAATGTTTGCTTCTTTTTATTTATCAATTTTGAGAATAGTAAGTTGGTGCCCTAGCAACTTCTAATGAGGTTTTTTTTTTTTTTTTAAATTTTTTTTTTTTTTGGAGACAGAGTCTCACTCTCTTGCCTGGGGCGAGTGCCGTGGCGTCAGCCTAGCTCACAGCAACCTCAAACTCCTGGGCTCGAGCAATCCTACTGTCTCAGCCTCCCGAGTAGCTGGGACTACAGGCATGCGCCACCATGCCCGGCTAATTTTTTCTATATATATAATGAGGTTTTTTTTTAAAAAACAGTTACTGTGAATGCATGGATTTTCCGTGTATTTGAAGTGCTTTAATTATTCTTTCTGATGCTGAAATTGTCCCACTTTTGGCCAGTGAGAAAATATTCAAGTTGGTTCCTATGAAGTATTTTATTAATAGATATAGTCATATTAATCTTTGATAGTTTTCATGCTTTCTGGCACAAGATGGCCCAGATTCATCCTGTTCACTTCCTGCCCCTGACATGGAATTACTCATTACTACAAATAGCCCTGGTTCCTTTTAGTAGGAAATGGTAGTTAGAAACCATAATCAGGAGTACTCCTTGCCACTGGGTTGTCATTACTTCTAGGTCTTTCTAGTAGAACTAAGAAATAGATAATTTTTTCAAAAGAAAAAAATCCTGAATCCCTGCTGATATTTCCGGTTCAAATTCAAGATCACAGGTTTTAACTTAATTTCTTTGATTTTATATTTGTATTTTTTTCCTCCTATACAGGCATTTCTCCCTTATCTGAAATGCTTGGGACCAGAAGTATTTCAGATTTCAGATTTTTTTTCAGATTTTGGAATATTTGCATATATATAATGAGATTATCTTCGGGATGAGATTCAAGTCTAAACACAAAATTCATTTATGTTTCATATGTACCTTACACACAAAATGTGAAGATAATTTTATACAATATTTTTTAATAATTTCATACGTGAAACAAAGTTTTGACTGTGTTTTGACTGCAACCCATCACATGAGGTCAGGTGTGGACTCTTTCACTTGAGCCATCATGTTGGCCTCAAAAAGTTTCGGATTTTGGAGCATTTCTGATTTTGGATTTTTGGATTAAGGATGCTCAACCTGTATTAAAAATCTTGTTTTCCAATGACATTTACATAATTACTTATCTGCTATGTCCTAAAAAAAAACCTATGATAGTTTCACTATAACAATATCAATGTTACTACTATCAATAAGACTACTAAATGCAATTTAAGATCTTATTGTGTTATTTTTGACTATGTAATATATCCCATTAAGGATGGACAGTCAAAATACTGTGTTTTAAAGTCATCTAATTCTATTGCCTGTGTGGCCATGCCATCAATTTGAGATGTCGTTAGTTTAGTGCAAAGTTTGTTTTTAATTTTCAGGGGCTTGATTTCCTTTTCCTTTTTGGGATAACTGTCTTTTAATTTTGCAGTATATAGAATATAGCCAGGCATTGTTCTAAATTCTTTACATGTATCACCTAATTTAACCCTCACAGCAAATCTGAGTATTACCTCTGGTTTACATTTTGAGAGACTGAGGTACAAAGAATTCCCCTAGTTTCCAAGATCACAAGTGGAACATGTGGATTTGAATGGAGGGATCTGATTTATAATCCCATGGCAGAATATGGTGAATTCCACAAGAAAGATAAAAGCAAATTAACATGGGGGATCTGAAAAGGAAAAATTGTATCCAGTAACAGGGACCAGAAAGAGGAACTTATGAAAGAAGAGCATTTTAAAATGGTCGCATAAACTTCCTCAAATGAACCATTTTCATTTTATTATTAAACACCTGTGGTGAGAAAAAGTTGGAAACAACTTATAGAGACATACAGGGAATGGTATACAGCCATTTAATTCATATCGTACCAAATGACATGTGGCTTCTTAGCATTCAAAAGGAGTTAGTCATGTTCAATCTAAAATTAGTCAGGAAATTTGTTATTTGCTTTGCTAGATTATATGGTAGTTTTCTTTTTAGTTTTTTGTTTTCAAAAATGGCTGCACCAATTTACATTCCATCAACAGTGTATAAGATTCCCCTTTCTCCACATCTTTGCTAACATTTTTTCTTTTTTTCTTTTTGATGGTAGGCATTCTAACTGGGATAAGATGATTATGGTTATGATTTTGATTTGCATTATGATTTTGATTTGCATTTCCTTGATGATTAGTGATGTCGATTGTCTTTTCACATACTCGTTGGCAATTTTTATGTCTTCTTTTGAGAGATGTCTCTTCAGAGGATTTGCCTATTTTTTAATAAACTTATTTGGTTTTTCTGCTATTGAGTTGAATTTCTTGTATGTTCTAGATACTAATCCCTTGTCAGATGAATAGCTTACAAGTACTTTTTACCCATTCAGAGGGTTGTCTCTTCACTCTACTGATTGTTTCATTTGCTGTGCAGAAGCTTTTTAGTTAGATATAATCCTATTTGTCTATTTTTGCTTTTGTTGCCTGTGCTTTTGAGGTCTTAGCCATAAAATCTTTGCCCAGACCATTGTCCTGAAGCATTTCCCCTATGTTTTCTTCTAGTAGTTTCATAGTTTCAGGTCTTACATTTAAGTTTTTAATCCAGTTTGAATTGATTTTTGTATAGGATGAGAGAGAAGGGCCTAGTTTCATTCTTCTGCATATGGATATTCAATTTTCTCAGCCCCATTTATTGAAGAGACTGTCCTTTCCCCAATGAATGTTCTTGGAGCCTTTGTCAAGAATCAGTTGGCTGCACATATATGGATTTATTTCTGGGTTCTCTATTCTGTTCTGTTAGTCTTTGTCTGTTTTTATGTCAGGATGATGCTGTTTTGGTTACTATAACTTTGTAGCGTATTGTTAAGTCAGGTCGTGTGATTCCTCCAGCTTTGTTCTTTTTGCTCAGGATTGCTTTGGCTGTTTGGCCTCATTTTTAGCTCCATATAAATTTTAGGGTTGTTTTTTCTATTTCTTTGAAGAATGTCATTGGCATTTTGATAGGGATGCCATTAAATCTGTAGATTGCTTTGGGTAGTATATCTTATCTCTTTTGTCTTCTCTAATATGAAACAATTCCTCAGCCTTTCTTTGTCATTCATGACATTGTAATTTTTGAAGAATATACATCAGTTATTTTATAGGATATTCTTCAGTTTCTGTTTGTCTAATATTTAATTGTGATTAGATTCAAATTTAGGTTATGTATTCTCTGGCCAAAATACTACATAAGTAATGTCATGTCCTTCCCAGGGTATCACATTTGGAGGCACATGATGTCCATCTACCCTTGGTTGGTAATACTAATTTTGATGACCTGGTCAAGATATTGCCTTGTTTCTCCACTGTATAGTTACTATTTTCAACTCTGCAACTAATAAGTAAACTGTGGGAAGACACCTTAAGACCTTATCAAAATAGATGTATCCTTCCTTGACAATTCTCGCCCAAACCAGAATGATATTTATCCACCTCCACCACTCATTCCAAACTTACCAATTAGAATTTTACTATAAGAAAGGGCCTTATTTATTTATTTATTTAATCATCATGGATCCTGTTGAATTCAATGAATTATTAGTCATTACCATTCTTATTTACTTTGATGCCCAAATTCTCCCAGACTTGGATGGTGAGAGCCACTTCAAACCGACTTCTGTGTCTTTTTTTCATGCTCCTTTTTTTCATGCTCCATATATAGTCTATATATATACACACACACACACACACTGTGTGTGTGTGTGTGTGTGTGTGTGTGTGTGTGTGTAAACCATATTTTTTTTTGTTTGAGAACTTTATTACCCTCTGGCACAAGATGTTCTAAGCTCATCCTGTACCTTCCATGCCACAAACCTGGGATTAGTCATTTCATCAAGGAGACTTTTAGTGGGTAAATATATCTGGGAAACCAAGATCTGGATGCTAAGTGTGTTTATTGCAACTAGAGGGTCATTACTTCAAGATCCTTTCAGCTGACAGTGGTAGGAAATCATGATACATACAGATACCTCTAATATATGTATATTAGACAACTTCATATTATCCCAAGGTCACTGAAGTGCAGGGTTTTTTTTTTCTTGTTGTTCAGTGTTTTTTTTCCCCTCTTTGCTTCCATTTGAAAGCATTTCTATTGCTATATCTTCAGGTTCATGATCTTTTCTTCTGCAGTGTCTAATCTGCTCATAATCCAATACAATGAATTTTTTCATTTCGGCTATTATCTTTTTCAGCTCTGGAAATTCCATTTGGCTTTTTCTTTTTATATCTTCCATTTCTCACCTCATTTTGTCCATACTTTTCTTTACATCCTTGAGCATATTTATAAAAAATATTTTAAAGGATTTGTCTGCTAATTCCATACCATTTCTGGGTCTGTTGCAAATAGAGCATTTTTTCTTTGCTTATGAAACACATTTTTCTGCTTCTCTGCATGTTTGATAATGTTTAATTAGATGTTGAATTTTTTGAATGTTTTGTTGTTGAGTACTAGATTTTCTGTCTTTCCTTAAAGAGGGTTGGATTTATTCTGGTAGGAAGTTATATATATATTTTAAGCTTTTTAAAAGCTTTGTGTGTTGCTCCTGAGAAGGCTGGTGCCAGCCTAACTTTCCTGCCCTTATAAGTAATTTGATCTTTATTACCTGAAGACTCTGAGGATTTTTCATTTGCCTTTATAGTTATTTTTCTAAAATATGTCTCCGATTTGATCATGACAGGTCACTTTCACCATGAATATGGTGGTCTCTTTCAATGTTTATATTTACTTTTTCTCATTTCTGGAAACTTTTTTTTGGAATTTAAACACTAGTTCTGTTCTATTGTTTCATTTCTCTCCCTCAGAGACTCCAATTATATGTATGTTGTATTCTGAGTGAGTGCTTGCTCTCCCTTGTTGTCCATTCCTGTCACATTCTGTCTGATGTATTTTTAAATGTCTTTATCTCAGTTTCATTCTCTTGGTTGGTTTACTGACTTTTTTCAAGGTTTCTTATTAGATTTTTATTTGAATTTCTTCTTCCTTGGGTACCTTGTAGTTTATCCTTCATTTTTTTTAGGTATTTATGCTTTTTTATTCAATGACTTTACTGAGGTTTATCAACTCTTGTTGCATTTCTCCCTGTTTGGGGGCTAGGAGTCAGGTCCATAGCTCTTCTTAGTTTTGAATTTATGATTCTAAGTGGTTTTTAAAAATTATTTTTACATGCTAGTTTGAGAATATATAATTCAGTGTAGAATTTTGTGTTATGCTGTTTTACTTTTTGGTTGCTTTTTGGGAGGACTTTTCATCAGCTAAAAGTATGATTCATATTTTTTGTATTGTTTTTCTGGTTGCTTTGTATGGCGTTGGTTTGATTTTGCTATTCCTAGTCATTTTGTGAACATTATGTTCACTTCAGCCAGGATATGAAAGTACAGTTTCTTTAATAAATGAGTTAGTGGTTGTGTTAGAGAGTGGAAGTGGTGGTTTATCTTATTTCTCAGGATCCTTAATTTAACTTCCCTCTTTCCCTTCACTGTAGCGTCTCCAAGGGGTACCATTCCTTCTCTGTTCATCTGATTCTCTCTCAGAAGAAATGCTTTTTTGAAGCTGTTGCCTCCAGTCCCCCTCACTTTTAGGCCTCCCCCATGTACCTGCTCCTATGATTGATCACCTCCCACACCTCTTCTTAACAGAGCATTGGACATTTTCTTGCTGGGGTGATATGTGTGGAAAAACCAACTCAAACTGTACTTTTCCTACAACAACAACAATGACAACAACAATCAACACAAAAGACTTTTTTGAACAAATGTGTAAGGGTTTTTCAACACACACCAAGTCATCAACACCAGCTGGGTGTCCTCTAATTTAATTTAATTCTGTTGCAATATGCTTGAGTGGAAAGAGCATGGAACTCAGAGAAAGAACTGAGTTAAAATTCAAGCTCTTTAATATTCATGTGAACTCTGAAAGCCAGATACCTTCCTCATCCTCAGTTCATCAATCTATAAAGAGGAAATAATAGTCTCTACCTCAATATTGCAGTAAGAATTAAAAGAGATAATTTACATAATGAGAAAATTTACTCAACTCCTAGTTCTGGGATCAGAGGAAACTAAGTATATGTGAGTCTATCTAGACCACAGAAAAAGTGTCAGTTTTATATAGGCATGTAAGCACTTGCAGGGGCTTCATCCCCTAGGAACAGTGCAGAGAAAGTGCTTTAAAAATGTAGCTCCCTGTTTCTCCCCAGAAGGGGTTTCTGCCACATATTGAGTACCCTAATTTTTATAGCTACCTCCCAAAGGACTCCTCTTAGCTCCAGGAGCAGAAGGGATTAGACATACGTGAGTCTCCCTAGATTACAGAACAAAGAGGTGGTCTTAAATGGTCATATAAACACTTCCTGGGCCTACATAGCCTTGGAGCAGTGCAGAAAAGAAGCAGGAACATGCAGTTTCCATTTTCTTTCTGGAAAGCCCTTACAGAACACACTTCCAGTGTCCACTTGATGGTCTGACTTCAAGCCAACTTGCATAAGGAAGCTAAGGAGGCAAATAAACAGCAGCCCTCTAGCAGCTGGAGCCAGAGCTCAGGACTTCATGAAACTTCCCTCCGGCTCACCCCAGTGACAAAGCCAGGTCTACCCATTCTTCCTGGAAGGAATTTGTCCTCACTGAGTGTCACAAGTTCTATAGCTACCACCCAAGAAACTGTCTTCTTAACAATGTAGCTCTAGGAGTCAATGGGGCATTGTATTCCTGAGTGGCTCTATACAACAGATAATAAAGGGGTGGACAGACAGTAGGCCCACTGTCAGCAGCTTTCTCCCCAGGATCAGAGAGTGAAGCCTGAATATAAATACAGGCATTTGCCACAGATCCTCTCCCTGGCTTAGTGCAGAAAGAGTGGGAGATAAACACCCATACTAAATCTCACCATGAAGATAGAAGGAACTGGAACACACATCAAACACCCTAACCTTTCCAGCTACATCTAGAGAGTCTTGCTCCTACCTTACTGGTCATGGGCATACTGACCAGATGTGGCACATCCCAAGCTCCAACGAGCCACCAAAACCAGAAACAGCAGTCTGTTTTTGAGATTTGAGAAGTACCTTAAAATCTCTAGGAGGATGGATTGGTGAGAGCCTTCTCCTAAACAAGACCAGTCTGACAAGACTAGGAGAGATAATTGTTTTATCTAATGCACAGAAACTAACAGAGAATGAAGGAAAATGAAGAAATGGGGTGATGCATTCCAAGTAAAAGAATAAGATAAATTTCCAGAAACCAACAAGAGTGAAGTGGTATATGTGATTTACCCAACAGGGAATTCAAAATAATGGTCATAAATATACTCACTGAGATCGGGAAAGCAATGCAAGAACAAACTGAGAATTATAATGAAGAGAAAGTATGAAAAAGTACGAAACAGAAATCATAGAGCTTAAGAATGTTATAACTGTACTGAAAAATACAATAGAAGGGTTCAATAGCAGACTGGATCAAGCAGAAGAAAGGGTCAGTGAACTCAAAGAAAGCTCTCCGGAAATCATACAATCTGACAAGAAAAAAGAAAAAGCAATAAGAAAGAGTGAGGATAATTTAGAGACTTATGGGACATCATCAAGTGTAACAACTTGTGCACTATGTGCCAGAGGAAAAAGAAGAGAAAGGGACAGACAACATATTCAAAGAAATAATGGCAGAAAACTCCCAAGCCTGGGTAAGGAAATAGAAATCCAGATCCAGAAGCCCAAAGGACACCAAATAAGGTAAACTATAGAGTCCCACAATGACACACATTATAATCAAATACTCAAAAGTTAAATACAAAGAGACAGTTTTTAAAGGAGCAAGGAAAAATCAAATTGTTATGTACAAGGGAGGCACCATAAGATTATCAGTGGATTTTTCAGCAGAAACCCTGCAGGCCATAGGGAGAAGGACGATATATTCAAAATCCTGAAAGAAAAAAAAATGCTAACCAAGAATACTGTACACAACAACACTGTCTTTCAAACGTGAAGGGGCGATAAAGATTTTCTCAGACAAACAAAAGCTAAAAGAGTTTATCACCACTAGACATGACTTACAAGAAATGTGAAAGGAAGTTCCTCAAGCTGAAGAAAGAATAGGATGCTAATTAATAACATGAAAACATGTGAAAGTATAAAACTCACTGGTAAGGTAAGTACATTGTCAAATCCAAAGCACTCTAATACTCTAATGGTGAATTAATTATATCTCTAATGTAAAGGTTAAAAGACAAAACTATTACATACAACTACAGCTACAATCATTTCTTAAGAATACAAATTTTTAAAAAATATATAAATTTCAGCATTAAAAAATAAAATGTGGGCAGAAGGGAAGTAAAAGTGTAGAGTTTGTGTATATGATCAAAGTTAAGTTGTTATCACTTTAAAATAGCCAGTTATAAGATGTTTGATGTAAGCCTCAGGGTAACCATAAAGCAAAAGCCTGTAAAGATACCGAAAAGATAAAAAGAAAAGATCCAAAGCATACAACTACAGAAAATCATCAAAACACAAAAGAAGAAATTAATAGAGGAAGAAAGGAACAAAGGATCTACAAAACAACCAGAAAACAATTTTTAAAATGGCATTAGAAAGTCTATCTATCAATAATTACTTTGAATCTAAATGGATTAAATTTTCCAATCAATAATCACAGAGTGGCTAAATGGATGAAGAAACAAGACTCAGCTATATGCTGCCTACCAGAGACTCACTTTACCTTAAAGGACACTCATAGACTAATAGTGAATGCAAGTGGAAACAAAAAGAGAACAAAGACAGCTATACTTATTTCAACAATATAGACTTTAGGTCAAAAACTGTAAAGAGACAAAGAAGGTTATTATATAGTTGTTAAGGGCTCAATTCATCAAGAGTATATAAAAATTGTAATCATATATGCACCTAATAGGGGAACACCTAAATATATAAAGCAAATATTAAAAGATTTAAAAGGAGACATAGACTGCTACACAATAATAGGGGATTTTAATACCTCACATTAAACTTTGAATAGATCATCTAGACAGAAAATCAACAAGGAAACATTGGACTTGAACCATATGTTAGACTAACTGGACCTAGCAGGCATATACAGAACATTCCACCCAACAGCAACAGAGTACACATTTTTTTTTTCAAGTGCACATGTAACATTCTCCAGGATAGATCAAATGTTAGGCCACAAAACAAGTCTTAATAAACTTAAGAAGATTTAATCATATCAAGTATCTTTCTGACTGTAATGTTAGGAAACTAGAAATCAATAATAGGAATCATAGAAAATTAACAAATGTTTGAAAATTAAACAATAAGCTCTTTAACAACTATTAGGTCAAAGAAATTAAAGGGGAATTTAAAAATATCATGAGACAAATGAAAATGGGAATAAACATACAAAAACTTATGGGGTGCAGCAAAAGCAGTTCTAAGAGGGACATTTACAGCAATAAATGCATACATCAAAAAAGAAGAAAGAAGACAAATAAACAACCTGGTGTTATACCTTACGGAACCAGAAAAAAAAAGAATAAGCTAATCCCAGAATTAGCAGAAAGAAGGAAATAATAAAGATCAGAGTAGAAATAAATGAAACAGAGACTAGTAAAGTGATAGAAAAATCAACAAAACTAAGAGTTGGTTTTTTGAATAAATTGACAAGCCCTTAGCTAGATTAACTAAGAAAAAAAGAGAACTGAGTCAAATAGATAAAATCAGAAATGAAAGAGGAGAA